>WIGN01000346.1:0-43467 GCA_014235955.1 Colletotrichum sojae | reverse complement strand
CTCTGTACTATCCCAGTAATCCACCGGGGTATATACTGTGAAGTCGGGGTGGTTATTGATGAGAAGACGACCCTCTCGTGGAACCACAGTTGCAGGAGAAGAGGTGCCATCGCAAACAACGAGTGAGTGATTGGGTAATGGCTGAAAGTCAAAGAAGTATTGAAGTCAAATTATGTTCCATAGATGCAGTCTAGTTTTCAGTCTAGGTACTTGTATCCTGGTGGTTTGCGAGGCGAATTGTTCTTGACGTACACGCGAATTGGTTGGTCGACGCAGCAGAAAGGTTGAAGTCGGCCCGGCGAGGCGTGACTCTGTCCCTCGTGGCACAGTCGTCGGTCGCGATCATATCCCGGATTCTCACCATCATTGGCTCGCTGACCCGGAATGTTGGCGATACTGCGGAAGCTCTCGCTCTTTCTTCAGGCCCTCTCTTGATTTGGTCAGTAGTTAAACGTCAATGATCTTAGGAGGGCTATATGAGAACCTCCCAGGTCCCCGTCATCATTGGTTGGATCTTGGTCGGTACGCTGAACATTTAAAGCGTCATCAGGGCTGCAGTCGGAAATACGGAAAGCAGCAGAGACGTCCAGTGCGGAATTCATGTCGCGACTGATGACTTCCTCGCCGATCCGAGTTTGGTGTGCGTCAACCTGGCAAGGGCAACAAAGGGGACCGAAACCACAAACAAAATAGAGCATCACAATTGGTTTTGGAATGTCAACGTGTGAAGATACCAGAAGCAGCAACGACCAGCCTTCAGCTACGCGCGTGCACTGACCCGGACAAGCTTTGCGGATCGCCTGCATCGCGCCTTTGATACAGCCATCCGTACATGCGCAAGGTCGTCGGACCATCTTGCCGGACTGCCAGACGACCCGGCGAATCACGTTCGTGTATCTGAAGCATATGGTATTTCCCCAGATACCTGTAGTCCCGGCACGCAGTCGCAAAGTCCTCCGACCCAGAGCCCCCCTGCCACGAGCACTAGTTCATCGGCCTCGCAGACTATTCCAGCAAGCAGACATCACCTGCGGCAGTTCCCTGCCTTAGGCGAGGTGTCTTCCGACGTGCGATCCGCATTCTGGGAGTGCCTCGCCTTCTCGATGCTTATGGGCGTGCTTTGCAATGGGGTACCACGTCTCTCGCATTCACGATGGCGTACCAGACGGTCATCAAGGGCCTGTGTTGTAGGTCCGGCGCCCATCTACTCTACGGAGTTCCTGCCACCTTAGGTTGCTTCTCGATGCTGCTCTCTGCGGCCCTGTCCCACCTCACAATCCGCGGGTACGAGTTGGCTCCATTGGGCCAGGATACGCCGCTCATGGGGGCTCTCGCGTCACCACCCCCCTGCTGGGGCGTTTTCTCCTCGTGGCCAACACCGCGTGGCTCCTTCTCATTTCGATATCGGAGCTCATCGGCTTCTTCGACAGCTGCTACTGCGCGTTACGGAGTTCAGCAACGGGTCCGGCAGGTGGTTGCTGCTGTTCAAAGACACAGATGCGCTGAAAGACGATGCGCAGACGCCGTAGGGGGTCTACATCGGCGTTGCGCTTGCCGTGGTCTCGGTGGAAATGGTAATCTTCGCGGTGGCTACTCGAAAGCCAACGGGGCAATAATGGAAATTGTGGCAAAGGGGCAGACGAGGGGTTTATTATGGTCTAGGTAATGGTTACGCACACGACGGTTTGATACCCCTGAGATTTCTCATCTTGTACAGACATAGACTTTAGGACCAGGGTTAGACTAATTCTAATTCTCTAAATGAGGGGCTGTTTTTGTAGTGATTTCGTGATTGTAATCAAATGTTGATTGTGATTGACGCGAGTATATACCGTGGAAATATCTACAGTTGAAGTCTTAGTACTAGCGAAGGTACCAGCCCCGCGCCTAGCAAGCAGCCAAGGCGGCCTGGCCCTTGCAGTTGGCCGTCGTCGAGACCTTGGGGCTCTCCTGTCCCTTCTGGACGCCCTTGAACTCCTGGCAGGTCTTGCCCACGGACACGCCGCACGAGTTGGAGATGGTCGAGGTGTCGCCGAAGTTGGAGTTGATTCCCGTCAGGACGGTCACGTCGTTGGCCTTGAGGTTGTCGATGACGACGTTCCGCGGGCCGCCGTTGTTGGCGCAGTTGCCGCAGGCGCGGTACAGGCGGTTGGAGTCCACGACGGTGAAGTCCTTGATTGTGACGGTGCCCTTGCCCTGGTGCAGGATGACGTTGTCGACGGCCGTCTGGGCGCCGCCACCTTGGATCAGGACGTTGCCGTTGCCGACGAGCGTGATCGCGCCTGGATGAAGAAAAGGTACAGTTAGCCTCTGATTTTGTAGCTTGAACTCAATGTAACACATCGAGGACCAGAGACTTACCGTCACAAACGCGGCGGAACCAGACGTTCTTTAGGGTACACGCGCCCCGGCAGTGAATGCCCTCAACCTGACCAGCGCCAATGATGGCGTTGCTGAGCGTCGCGCCGTCCTCCAGGATAAAGACCGGGTGGCCGCCGGGGGTCTCCACGTCGGTGAAGCAAGACCTTCCGCGGTCGTATTCCTTGTTGCCGAGATCCTGGGACCCGGAGATCACGCTCGGGCGCGGGAGAGAGATGATGGAGCCGATCCGAGTCGGAATGCCGAGCGACTGGCCGTCGACAAGGCCGCTGGCGAGCAGCGCGGCGGAGACTACTTTGAGGACGGACATTGTCGGATGACTTCAGGTCGTGGCTTCGGTTCGTGTACGGTTTCAGGACTCGGTTCGTAGTTCCCGATGGAATGGGAACTTGATATTCGGAAAGATCATTTGTCTTGAGGTTCTGTGCCATGCTTAAGTAGGCATTCCCCAGGAGCTTGACCAGATGAGGTCAAAATGAGAGCCGCCATAGTCACGTAAAACTTCCACAATCAGCGCTCCGTATAATCTCTCACAACGAAGTTGGCAATATCTCCAAGACAAGGCCCTGACCAGACAAACAATTATCCGTGTGGGTTTTCCGGCCCAGCCCGCGGGTCCCGTGAAAGAGAGATGGCAACCACAGAGGAGCGAAACCGAAAACGAGGTCGTCGGTAAGGTGACAACCACAAATAGCCAGTAAGGGGCGTTGATTCGTGGTTAAATACAAGACTGTACAGGCCTCTTGGCAATCCATTTCGGCATGGGTCTTAACCCTTCTTTGGTGGACATTGGAGTCTTGTATTCTTCCACTCATGACGTCTGGATTAAGAGTGCAATCCCCGTTTAATTAGAGTAGGGCCAAGACTTTGCTTGTCTGAAACTCGAGGGCGCAGATCCTTGGGACTGTAGAGGCCCACTACGGATACGACCACCGGTCCCTTTATTTCAACGCGATCCCTTTGTCCATTCCTCCGCGGCCGTCCGTTGTGATCCCACTAATAGAACTCGACGGTTGCCAAGCTACAACAGCCGTAGCCCCCAATCGGGCTCATTGCCAAGCAGAACAAGATATCCTTAGCAATCTCTACAGACTGGCCAGCACGTCGGCCGACGGCACGAAAAAGGTCGTCCCCGTGACCGGCCTCGAAAAGTCCAGGATCCGATCGTGCATGCCCGGCGGGCTCCCGACGAACATGCGCTCCATCATCTTCTCAATCACCCAGAGCTTCTTCGAGTACCCGATGAAGTAGGTCCCGTACTCCCCCGAGGCCGGCGAGCCGAAGGGCATGTTGTCCCGGAGGATGTCGTGCTCCTCCCCGTCCTTGTCAGTGATCGTCGCGAGGCTCTTGTGAGACTTCTGGTTCCCCGGGGCCACGTCCTCGAGCTCGATGTTGTCCACCTTCGTACGCCCGATGACGGCCTCTTGCTTCTCCGTCGTGAGGCGGCGCCATGCCGAGAGGTCGTGGAGGTACTTCTGCACCACGACGTAGCTGCCTGCTGCTGCCGCGGCGTCTTCGGACGTGGTTGCAAGGACTGCCTCGGGGACTGCACTCCCGGTTGGGTTGGCGGTGCCGTCGACGAAGCCGAGCACGTCGCGCGCGTCGAAATACCTGAACCCGACGGTTTCGTCCTCTGTCTTGACGGTGCCAGTCCCGAAGAGGTCCATCAGCTGTCTCTCGAACTCGAAGGCGAGGTCCCGTCTGTCGGAGCGGATGTGGAAGAGCAGGTCGCCAGGCGTCGAGGGCGCGACGTGTTTTGCACCTCGGACCTCGGGGAAGGGGTGGAGTTCGGAGGGCCGGGGGAGGTTGCCGGTGAGTCGGTCCCAAGCTGCGCTGCCGATTCCCACGATGCAGGACAGGTTGGAACTTGGGTGGCGGGAGGCGACGTTCTTGGTGATGCCGGGGATGCGGGAGAGGGCGGTCAGGATCTTCTGGGTAGCGGCCGGGGTGTTGGTTGCTGAGAGGACGAGGAAGGTTGCCGACTGGGTGAGCGGCGCTTCAACGGCTTGAGGATGCATGCTGAAGTGCAGCGGTTGGCAGTGGGAGAAGGGCCTGTGATCCTTGGGCAAGAAGAAGGCCTGCGATGCATGCCGAGTTGTGATGATTCGTGACGTGAGCAATGTATGGGGAATGTCAATTGATTGACAGGACATCAAAGCCCGCACCCCAATGAATCTCATGATGAATTTTAAGTCGCAACACGCTCACCAAGAGATTTCAACCTGCCGACTTCTTGATGTACCCGACCGGGAGGGGCTAGAATAGCAGCAAACCGGATAGAGTTGATGACTCGCCCATGCCACCTCTCTTCTAATCACCCGGGTAACGGACATGAATGATTACATGGAATGAAGTGATTGTGATCACTGAGTGCACGGGCAGCAAAAGCATCACTCCCGGCAAGCCCGAACGCTGACCCAAGCCGACAGCAGGGTTACTCACTACACAAAACCAGGTTGGTTACACCGCAACACTTCCCGGCGCGATTGAATGCATGTTGCTGACGGTTCAATGGGGCGAGTTTGACCAATGGTCAAGTCCGGATTGCCGATGTGAGTGAGGGGGGCAAGACGATGCCGAACCATGGTTCAACATGCAGGGGCCCCGCGTGATGTCGGGATCGAACCGGATACCAGGTTGGTGTGGTCTCAACCGGATTTGAGTGAAGCTCGAGAGCTTGTCCCGAAGGTTTTGGTCTTGGGGAACTGCCGCGAACTGAGTTCTTGGAGCTGTTCCTTCAAGATGTCAAGACGGCATCACTCATCTCATGCGATTCCCGAGGGGCATTCACGGTAATCACTCGAACAATGTAGCGATTTAGTAGTAACTCGAGTATTTTCTCCAAGACTCCTTCTGTTTTGTCATACTCTTGATGTGATTTTCCTGGACCAATACAAAGAACATTTCGCTCCGTCTCGCTTTAAAACTCCCACTCAGCTTCCACCGCTCAATCCTCCTCGGCATCACGAGGATCGTGGTTCTCCCAGTACTTCTCATAATCCTCCCATGATTGGGACGGGAACTCGAGCGGCACAGTGATGGGCCCGAAGGGAATGCCCCTCTTCTCAAACTCCTCTAACCGGGCGCGTGTCTTGGGCCTGCTCTTATTCACGCTGTACACTGAGACGCGGTGGCACGAACTGGTGACGTGCAAGCCCCAGTTCCACGCGGTGCGGACGTCGGGTGGCTGTGTGTTGAGCGCGTTATCCCAGCAGCGACAGACAATCTCGACCCATCCTTCGACGTCACACGGCAGGTCAATCTCCCAGGTGCGCCACGTCCAGCGGCGCTTGCGGGACATGTCTTCGACAGGCACGGTGTACCAGTTGAAACCCCCGTCGGCCGAGAGCTCCACGCGCTCCGGCCAGCGGCCGCCTCCGGAGTACGCCCAACCCTTGCAACGAATGCTGCCGTTGTGAATGACGACCTGCTTGGTCCAGGGCGTCATGATCGCGGAACTGACCGGCATCTCCTGGATTTGAATGCCGTCGGTCAGCTTGAAGTTGTGCTTGCCGACCTGCTGCGGGAAATATAGGTACTCCTGGCTCTGGACGGGAGCACGTGAGGGGTTCTTGATGGCCTTGATACGGTAGAGCCACTTAACGCTGCGGGCGCCGATGTAGCCCAGAACGATGACGCGGAGCGGGTAGCCGTGGATACGCGGGAGAGGTTCGCCGTTCATATCCCACGCGAGGAGGACCTCGTTGGCCTGGACCTTGGACCAGGGCACACTGACGAGGTAGTTCATCGTCTTGTCATCCTTGAAATAGGTATCCGCGCCGTAGAACTCGAGGTGCTTCGCCCCGTCGATGAGCCCGCCGCAAGCCTTGATGACCTTCTTCAGGCTGATGCCGACATAGCGCGCCGTGCCGATGGCTCCCTCGGCCCAAGGGGCCTGCGGGACCTCATCGCCCTGGCCGGCGTACTTGAGGATCTGCTCGATGCGTCGGGTGCCGGAACACTGCATCGTAACCGTCTTTTCGATGCGGGGGAAGCGAGACTCGTCCATGAGATCGTCGAGGGTGAACGATCGCGGGTTGGCGACGAGCCCATTGAGGGAGAAGCTGTACTCGTCCTTGTCGATGATCGGGATGCCGCCGTGGTTGCGGACGAAATGCAGCGGGTTGGGAGTAATCTCCTGCGCGGTCACGAGGCGCTTGGGCGGCTCGCCGTTGTAGGGAAACTGGAGCAGGTGGAGCATGTCCGGGTGCTTCTCCTTGAGGACGATGTTCCACGAGTCGTCGGGGACTTGAGTGAGCTCCCCGCCGATCTCATGGTGCCACATCTTCCACCGGGTGCCCGGGAGGACCGGGTTCGTGGCCGGGATGGGGCCCAGCTGGAACTCCGGGTTGGGCGGGAAGGTCTGGGACGTCAGGATCTTGTGGGCCGCGGCCTTCTTCTCCGGGTAGTTTTCCCACTCAACAAACCTGGGAGAGGTTAGCGGGGATCAGTGGCAGAACAACACGTCAAGACAGTTTTCGCCCGCCAGCGCGTGACACGTCGTATCAAATATCGAAGCCAACTCACCCAGTCCAGCCCTTCCGCTCAGCTGCAAAGAGCTTATCGCGGTCGCCGACGCTCTTGATTGCCTCGTCATCCCTGGTGAGGGGGCCAAAAGTCTGGATAGGCAGCGTCTTGGTCTCGGGTCCGGTCATGTCGAGGACCGGCAGAACGGCCCCCGACAGGCCCTGTTCTATCTTCCACTCATCTGGGCGATTGGAGGTTTTCACGGTTCCTGGCATCTTTGGGTACGGAGAGGGGTAGACACTTTCACAAGGATTCATGAGAAGAGAGGAGAGCTGCTTGAAAGAAGAGAACGTACCTAGGGGCCTACCCCCCTTATACAGGCGACTTCATCCCATGACGTACACGACCCGAGCGCTCACCAGAGCTTATATGGCCCCTCCCCGAGGCACCGAGAGCTCATCCTACTAAGCGCTCCGCGTACCTCCCGCTCGAGATATCGAGATATCAAAGTTGCATCCCAGAAGTGGTAGAAGCAGGTCGGTTGAGCCAATGGAAGCTCACAAACATGTCTGCACAGTTCGGCTTGGCCGAGATGGGATGAATAAGCGTTAACTCTCGGCGGTGTAGATCTGATACGACACAGCGCGCCCACATCATCACTCCCTTATCAAAAGTGTCCTCCACGTAGGATCCCCCCGCAGCTCTTCAGGTAAGGCACGTTTCTCGGTTCGAGGTGTTCTGGCCCGCGCTCACGCCATCTGTTGTGACACGTCGCGAACCTTGGCTAGTGGATGAGAACGCTCCTGCAGCTGCCGGCGATCCGAGCGGGGGTACTCGGCAAGATGGCGGAGAAATTGGGCGGGTTGCACGGGCTTCTGGTGTGCACAGATGACACGAGAGCTGTCGGGACTAGCTAAGGTCGACCTGACCTTCGAAGCACAGGACCGCTGGAAGGCCAGGCAGGACACTGCTGACTTTGTATGTATCCAATCCGGCGCGCTTCGATGGGCTCGGCGAATACTTGTTGTAGACTTTTGATAGATATTCTCTTGGGGAAAGCAAATGGTTAGAAGTATATCGGAAAGAGACAATGTTTTGACGAACGAGGCAAAAATTCATCGTTGCTCCGTCTTACCATAACCCAAGGCCAATTCGCTCACGGAAGCCGCCGTTGCCCATCTCGAGCATTGATAACATCAACCTAGCCTTCGCCTCCGCGCCCGTTGCTTCCGGTCTTCGACGAAAGTCGGAACCCTTCATTTAGTGAAATGATCAGATTATTTGGTCATGAATGTGCTCAGAATATGTCAACTCCTCATGTTTACAAATTGTGACGCTGCAAAAGGAACATGATTTGACTGCAACAGAAAAATGACGATCGTCCTATGTAACATATCGTGGCAGAAGCCAAACAACTAGAGAATTGATCACTTTCTGGACCGAAGTTAAGAAAACTTTGTATTAACCAGCGGGGTATCTACTTGTTACAGAAGCAGGCGCACTCGCCTTCACCAATGTTGACACTGTGTAACTTGAAACCGGCTCCGCACTACAATTGACGGGATTAGTGTGAGATACCCACAACTCGGACATGTACTCCGGCTTCGGCATGGAAAGCTACGAAGGTTGAGATCAGAGCAGAGATAGAGCATATTACCTCGCGAGGACATGCTGTTGTGCAGACGCCACGAATGCTCATTCATCCGCTAAAGTCCGTCTGGCGACATGTCAAGATAGGTCCATGGACGCTTGTGCGGAAGATCAGGGCGCGACGATGTAGCAAAACTTACGTTGCTGTCAGTGACGGCTCTACAGAACGATTTCTGGCCGGCAACCTGGGAGACCATGGCCAAAGGCATGATCATGGAGAGGAACATAGAAAGTTGCATCTTTTATCTGGTGATGTGACGCACGAGCGAGCGAACTTGCGTTAATAAAGATCGGACGAACCGGTTGACGAAGGATAGATTTATTGGAAAACTTACGTTTCTATACTCTTTGGATCGACGGGTCAGTCAGGCATATTAATAGCCAAGTGACTGTTGATCGCTCTAGATGCCTACAATGCTGCCTGACTCGTTAGAATGGTCTAGTTCCTCGCCAAGCTAATACCGAAAACCGTTCGTCGGATACTAATTAATTTAGCTTTCGCCCGAGGCGTGTCAAAATGTCTCCTTGTTCAGGATATGGACGGGGTCCTGTTGTCTCAGGTTTGCTCTGAGTCAGTAACGTGCCGGAATTTTGAAGGTTGCGATGCCGTCGTGCAGGCATTCGTGAACATGTTGAAATTGAGAGGAACACAGTGGGAAATGATCCGAGAGGCACCGAAGGGACAACACCACGAAGCATGAAAGGTCTTTGAGGTTACAAGTCGGGTTTATGTCCTTCCACGAGGAGCGCGTTGCGTTCTTCATATATGACTTAAACTACACGCGCTTGAATTCTAACACGACAAGCCTATTTCCACTGCAGCCGAGAGCAATTAGCGGCCCATTAACTGCAATAGACGCGAAGGTGTCGGGTTGGTAATCTGGAGGTAGCCAAAGCAGTTTCTCGGCATCCTTCAAGACCCAACCGGACTTGCTGACAGTGTAGCCTCGAAGATCCCATGCTTCAA
The DNA here is from genome assembly GCA_014235955.1 of Colletotrichum sojae. Classification (NCBI taxonomy): domain Eukaryota; kingdom Fungi; phylum Ascomycota; class Sordariomycetes; order Glomerellales; family Glomerellaceae; genus Colletotrichum; species Colletotrichum sojae. Next base: position 34,004 of record WIGN01000346.1, on the reverse strand, counting down.
ATATCGGACCTGTGGGGCTTGTGCTGCCTGAGGACATTGTGAGTCTACTCAGGTTAAAAGCACCAGATTCAGTAAGGACTTGCTGCCTCGTCTCTGAGAATCCGACATCGAGAACATGATCAGGAATATTCAAACTTCCTTTACAATCACCTCCATTCGTTACCCAGTCTCAGAGCTCGACAGTAGTCGGAGGATCGCCATAAAGACTTCGAGCCAGTATTATCAACATGTTGTCGTTGACGAATGTTGGCTGCGTGAGCCACCTCCCAGGGATATTAAAACGTTGGATCTCCACGTCTTCCTCTACATCCCACACCTGGACAACGTCCCCATCTGACATTGCGAGGAGCGTTGTTGCATTGTCAGAGAGGACGGACAGACACGCAAACATGGTCCAGTGATGGTGAAGGTGGCACTGGCGCAACGTTCGTAAAAGTCGGCCTGTCTCTGCATCCCAAAACCTAATACCGTCTACAGATGCAGACACGATAAACATGCCGTTGGGTGAGATCGCGACAGGAAACCTATTAACGTCGCGTCGACTCCACCGGGGCTCCGCTACGGTGATTTCCTCTACAATGGTGAGTAGCGAACTCAGATGTGGGTGTTGGTGACTTACCATTGTCGCTCGGGATTACTCGAAAAGGTGATCCTAAAATTTCCCAGTCGTCTAATTCCTGGCCTTGACATGAACTTCCGAAGGCCGGAGATTCCGTGTCGTGACCGAGCTGCTGCTGCCACTGATATGCTATGAGATCTCATAGCTGAATCGTGCCTTGCAGTGTCCTCATTGCGAATTCTTTGTTGTCGGGAGAAAATGTCCCGAAGATGCCTCTTTCCAGATGTGCAACAGACCTGCCAGTTGTCGTGTTCCAAAGAGACGAATCGCCTTCAATCAGCCATAAGCCGTCTCGTGACAAGCTTAAGGCTTTTACATCCATTGGTATTCCAGTCTCAAACCAGCGAACCCACTGCTTCTTTTCAATATCCCATAACGATACTATACCCTCTGTATAGGAAACCAATTGTGCTCCGTCGTCAGAGAGAGCAACTTGTGAAATGCCCCACAGCTCGAAACTCTGTATTGCCCAGAGGCAATCACCTGTCGCAGAATTCCATATCTTGACAGGTTCATCAAAGAATTCATTGTGTGTCGTCGCCATGATGTCCTGAATGGGAGAGAAGACAGCAAGTTCCAATCCCACGAGTGTTTGCAACAACTGGCCCGTAGTTGCATCGCAGAGCTGACCAGGTTCGGAGGAACTGGTCAATACTACTTTCTCTGCATTTTTGGAAAAGAACACCCTTGCTACCTTGTCATGGCTGTCAAAATTCCGCTTGGATCCCTCAAGGGGTCGTGTAGAGCGATTTGCTTGCGCTTGTTGTCGATCAAGACAAGCGTACATGCGCCAATATCTGACGACACAACATCAGTCAACTTTCCCACATCCGTCCAAGGTTCCGTGCGCTGGCGGCCTGTCTTTACATCTCAGACACTAATCTCATCGTCGAACGTTTGTGATACAACGCAGGTCCCATCAGGCGAGTAGACCAAGGCCTTAATCCTTCTTGTACCTTCCTCAAGCGTGAGAAAACACGCGTTCCACTCGTCATTGACTGACTTGACAGCCACCCAATTTGGTTCCTGGTGCCGGTAATGGCTTCTGGTGATGCTGTTTGTCGGACTGAATATAAGTGCGGAACAGTAGACTTGGAGAGGGGCATTTTCAATGCCTACACGATGATACCGAATGAACCTCAGGGTATCGTCTACCAGTCGTGTTTGCTGAAGCGATATATTGGACCTCTGGAAAGGGTTGGTACACTAGTTAATTCAGGTCGATGTATATCAGAAGCGGAGTACTTACTTGAAAAACGCTGAGTAGTGCCACCATGTTCTCAATCCCTCCAGATATCCCTCTTAAAAGACTCAGGGCTTCCAGCCAGTGAAGATAATGTAGTTTTAAGAAAGGTGGAACGTATTTTTGAAGTTGCTGGGCTGTTGGGCCTCCGTCCAGGAGGTGGTCAACCCAGTGTAAACAGGAGTATGTAGCTGGCGCCAAGTTCTGGTCTGGTGGCGTTTCTGGGACAGCCGCTCCAGGAAATTTGAGGTCATAGATGTCGTGGCGAAGAATGCTTGACATAGTGTACAAAGCCGACTTCCTGTGCTGTTGGTGCTGAAGGAGAAAGTCTTTAGCTGACTGATGGACGAAATAGACGGTCCCTCTGTCGACTGTCAGGATTGAACGACTCTAACGATCCGGGTCTTCATCGGAGTGGAGCTAACTTACTCAAACACTAATATCTAACTTTACTCTGTTTCCTACGTCCATAGATCTTTTCCATCGAGCCTACAGGGGTGAATACTAGCTTGATATTGGTCCGTGTTAACAACAGTTCTGGTGCCAGGCTGATTTCTCATCGTGACTACACTCAACGCACCACTTCACGTTCAGCCACGGCACCTAATTGTTGGCAACGGGAATGAGAAGACGGCTGGAAGCTAAAAGATCACTGGATGTCATAAACGGTTGATACTAAAATAGTTTTAAAAGGTGCGCTATGAACAACGGGACACGCACCAGGGTTGGGACCCCTCCTAATTCGTATTCAAAGAATCGCAAGGATCTGGAGATACTTAGAGCCGGGAAAACAACACACATAACAAAAGCAACAAATCAAGACAATTCCCACAACTGCGGTGAGTTGAATATCACCTGCGTCAGTTCGGCTTCTACGGGTGTAATCCGATCACACCTTCTCCCGAAGCCTAAACAGAACCGGCGTCTTCATATCAACCTGGCTCTCAGTCGCAAACCACCCAGGCTCGGGCCTCGTCACGCCTTCGGGATACTTGAGATCATACCGGAGCAGCAGCTCAGCGAGAAAAATCTTCAGCTCGTTGCCGACGAGGAAGCGGCCGGGGCAGGACCACTGGCCGTGGCCGAACGAGTAGAACTCGTTGCGAGTCGAGGTGAACTGCCACTGGTTCTCCTGGCCGGGCTGCTCGCGGCGGCGCGCGAAGCGGAACCCGTCGAAGCGGTCCGGGTCCGCGAATTGCCGCGGGTCACGGAGCGCCGCGAGCGAGACGGCGAGGAGGGAGCCTTTCGGCAGGCGGGTGCCGTCTGAGAGGACGGTTGTCTCTTTGACGTAGCGGTTCATGGCGGCTGGGACGATGTCAGCATCAGAGCTAGAGATAGTAATGGAGGGTGTTGGGGAGACTTACTCAGTTGGACCGGGTTCATCCGCTGGCTCTCCTTCAGGAAACTGTCCATCAGCCTCATCTTGTACAGCGTCGTCTTCTTCCAACCGCCGTCCTCGGCCAGCACACGGTCAATCTCAGCCCTCAGCGGCTCGACGCACTCCGGGTGTGCGGCGAGATCGTACAGCACGTTGCACAGCAGGTCAACAGTGGTGTGCGTCGAAGCAAAAGCCAAGGAGATCATCGCGCTGACGGCGTCAAAGTCCTCCTTGCCGCGCTTGGCCGAGTTCTTGTAGTACCACTCCAGGGCGTCGTTGAACTTGATGTCAGCCCCTGTGGCGCGCAGACGCTCGCGCTCCTCGACCTCGGGGAGGATGAGCTCCTTGGCGACCTTGCCGTACTTTTGGAGAGCTTTGATCTGCGGCAGGTAGCGGTAGAGGAAGGGGCGGAACAGTTTGGGGGTGGAAAGCAGGCCGCCGACGGCGCCGAAGATGCCCTCCGGGTACTGGGTGCAGATGTAGAGCCACTCCTTGTTGCGCGTGAACTTCTTGCCGAGGAAGACGAGGGTCGACAGACGTACGCCCATCTCACCGGCGTGCTTTCCGAAGAGGAAAGGTGTCCATTCTGTAAGGGGGAGGGGTGTTATTGTCAGCCAACAATGTCACGTTTATGACCACGGCAGTTAAGTGTTTCATTTATGCCGAGATGCAGGGGTAGTAGGGCTTACCGTGGGACTGAGGGAAGAAGTCATCGAGGATCTCTCGGGCTTCTTCCGCGAGCAGGGGCGTCGCCTCACCTAAGGTTTGGGGGGTGAGCAAAGACGGGCAATCGACGGTGAGAATCTCATGCGCAAAACGATGGAAACTAACTGAGGTACTGTGTCATGTTGATTCTTAAGGATTCCTGGAAGATGCGATCTTCGTTGATCTTGTGCGCCCAGTCGAGACCAGGGTACTGCCCGAAGAGCCGCTGTGAGGGTCGTGGTGGTGGTCAGATAAAATTGGCAAACACTCGTGGAAGGAGGTCCCAAGACGACGACGGGAGATCTCACGCACCTTCTCGGCCGACTTTCCGAAGTCCAGGTTCGGGTGGTCCTTGATGAGCGGGACATATCGCGGCGGCAGGATGACGATGGGCACGAACCCGATAATCTGAAACGGCTGGCCGTCGTACTATCTCCTCGCCGCGGGGGGTCACACAAGCAACCCCCCATTGGCCGTCAGTATTGTTCTGTCCTGAAGCAGTCTCATGAAAAAAAGGCATGAGGCACAGCACGGCTTGCTTACCTTGGCGAGACCCTCCTGGATAAGCTTCTTACAGTCGGTCACGAAGCGGTACTGCGCCTTGAGGTTGAGAATGTCCCACCTCGGGCCCCCGACGTAGGGTATGCCCCGGTAGGGCTGCGTGCTGTAGTTGAAGTAGAAGAAGACGACGAGCGCCGCCAGGACGAGGGCGGAGCTGACGTAGGTGTTGCCGCGGAGCCGCGAGAGGAACTCGAGCAGGATTTCCATGGTTGCTGATGCCGTCGAACAAGGTGCGGCGTTCTTTCGTGAAACACACAAGAGTCTTGTCTGCAATATTTTCTCCCAAAGGGGACATAAGGGTCCTTATAACGGCTACGACAGCGTCCCCATGCGGTCGAAGGAGCGGCACTAGGTGAGGATTACCTGATGGGCTCTGCGATCCTACGAACGCGTTTTCGATTCCTTCAATAACCCCTCAGTTCCGCAGAACCATACTCAATTCCTTCAATTACTCCGTCTTAGTTCGAGAAGCATTTGCTGCGCTAGATACGATACCTGCCGGCAGTGTGGACGAGTCACATGTGAGTTGTATCGACGCAGTGAAGGGCCCGATCTGCCCACAATTCCCATGCGGCCCGTATGCAGTCAGCAATATCCGGCATCGGGTGATTTATCATTGGGCCGGCCTCGCAACGCGCCGATCATAGCGGCACAGGGAGACACGGACGGACCGGATTCTCAATCCCGGTTTAGCCGACGGCCTAAATTTCCCTCGACGGTACGTCTTGCAGAGTCGGAACACGCCGATGACCCTCATCAAACCAGCACAGGGAGAGCTGGAAGGATCTTGCCGCTATGCATGAAATAGCGGGGGCGTCTGCTTTAAGACTTTTGAGTATATACTCGAGATAATGAATCGAGCAAATGCGTCAATGGACGGTATAAAGGCCCGAGGCGACTTAGTAACACTCACACAAAAGAGAGAGAACGCTATCTCACTGCCTAGCTGGCAACATTGAACGACGCTCAACTCAGCATCGCCATCCATAGTCCAACTGAGGCGTTTGATGAAATGTTTTCCCAATCGTGGGCAAGTCTGCCCATCTCTCTCGAGGGCTACTCACGAGCCGGCCAAGTCCAGCTCGTCGTCGGCACCTTCGCCGTTGCGGTACGTTGAAGCAGCATTCCCCTTTTCAAAGCTAGAGCTTCAAGCCAGGTCTCGATTCCTTCGTCCCCCTTCCTTCCCACCGAATACTACCCTACCACACCTCCATCCCCTCCCCCATTCCGCAGTGAAGCCGTCACTAACCTATGTTCAGTTAATCATCCACCGCGTCATCATAACAATCTTCCGCCTCTGGTTCCACCCCCTATCCAAGTACCCCGGGCCAAAATGGTGGGGCGCATCAGACATGTTCTGGCTCTGGCGCGCCAACGTCCGCGGCACCTACACGCGCGAGGCCCCCTCCCTCCAGCGCACCTACGGCAACATCGTGCGCATCGGCCCGGACCGTCTCATGGTCGACGGCAGCATCGCCTGGACGCAGGTCTTTTCCCTCAACGCGTCCGCGCACAACGGGCTCGACGAGTTCGCGAAAGTGCCGAACCAGCTCTTCCCGGGCGACTACAAGACCATCGTCGCAGCCCCTAAGGAAGTCCACCGCCGAATGCGCCGCCAACTCGGTCATGCGTTCAGCGAGACCGCACTTCGCGAGCAGGAGGCTACGATATCGCTATACGTGGGCAAACTCGCAGACCACCTCGAGCGCGCGGCCGAAACGGGCGAGACGGCCGACGTGACGGCCTGGCTCAACTACGCAACCTTCGACATCATCGGAGACCTCACCTTCGCAGAGTCCTTCCACAACCTCGACGACAGCAGCTTCCACCCCTACGTCTCGGGCTTCTTCCGCGCCATCCGCGGCTTCGCCTACTCGCGCATGATCCTCGCGAAGCCCCACCTCACCCCCTTCTTCCTCATCAACCCGGGCTGGCGCGAGATCTGGACGGCCATATCCACGATGCGCGTCAACATGAAGGTAGGCGACGAGCGCGTGCGGAACAGAATGGCCATGGGCGCGGAGCCCGCGGACGGGAGGCGGGATTTCATGACGTACATGATGCGCGAGACGCGCGACGGGAGGCCCGGGTTCTCGGAGCAGGAGATCATGATGAACAGCGGGCTCCTGATCGGCGCGGGCAGCGAGACGACGGCGTCGACACTCAGCGGGTTCTTTTTCTTCGCGGGGATGGAGGTGGAGAGGTTGAGGCCGCTTGTTGAGGAGATTCGGGCTGCGTTTACCGACGAGGGTGAGATTGATCTCGTTAGCACGCAGCACCTGCCATACCTGCGCGCTTGTATGGAGGAGACGCTGCGGTGTTTTCCGACTGTCGTCGAGACGCCGCCTAGACAATCACCCGGGGCCATGCTCGAGGGCCGCTGGGTTCCTCGCGGAGTAAGTCACTTTCTCCTCCCATGTCCTCATGAACCCAGCGATACTAACAGCAAGTCTACAGACCCTCATCCACGTAAACCAAGTCTCAACAATGCGCAACCCAGCCAACTTCGTCGACCCAGAGTCCTGGCGCCCCGAGCGCTGGCTGCCCAAGTCGCACCCCCTATACGACCCGCGCTTCGAGGCAGATAACAAGGCCGCCTTCAAGCCCTTCAGCCACGGGCCACGAGACTGCGCGGGCAAGAATCTGGCGTACTCGGAGATGCGGCTCATCATCTGCAAGGTCCTGCACCGGCTCGACTTCGAGCTCGTGGGCGGGCAGGAGAGGTGGTACGCCGACAAGCACGTGTGGAGCGTGTGGGAGAAGAAGCCGCTGCACGTGCGGTTCCGGCCCAGGGTTGTGGCGCTTTAAGAGGCATTTAGAAGCGTCAAAAGGCTTTCATATCGAGGAAAGAAGCTAGGAGAAGGGACAGGTATGACGTTTGGATATCGTGGAAATGTCTGTCAAATGGCTTGACCAGGGAGAGAGACCTGGCGTTGGTAGCCCCTGGTCTCAGCTATAGTGCCCACGTGCAGAATTAGCTACGCCGGTTATGCAGAGATATAGCGATATATAGGTCGCATAGAACTAGATTCAGGAACGTTGAACAGAAGTATGGCTGGTTTACGTGATATGCCTACCTATACGTGTTTGCCCACTCTCACTCTCACTAACGTATGGTTCGTCCCATCCCAAAAACTGAGGTGTGTATGGACACGACTCTACCACGAAACAGTGGGAGAGGATAGGAAAGGAAAAGATACAGTGCCCAGCATGAATACAATGGGTTTCGTAGTCACCGACGGTATAGCACGATTTAACATCAAGGCGCCCGGTGAGCACTCGCGGACGGGCCCTCGGTCGTGTGGCTCGAACGGTACTATATAGACGGGATATGATACACAAGTGAAGGAAAGGAGACGAGAGTCTCCGGTGGCTGATGCCAGGTGGTCTGGCTGGTACTCGGGTCATGTGGCTGAAACTATTCCTCAAGTTTCCTTTCTGGTCGACAGCGTCCGGCCCCAACGCCTGGGCTGGCAGACCAAGTAGGGTTCTATAAGACTGACATGTACCACGTACACCCAACAACACACGAGAGTGACATCCATGCAACTATAGTTGGTGTGTGAGATTCAATACTTTGCATACAGAATAATATGAACACATCTATCCGCACCTAGAAAGCCTCGGCTGCAGCCAAAAGGCGCGAAAGATGCACAACACGTGGTGATCACGCGGGCATAAGAACTATAAAATCACGCAACGCTCCCTGCCGCGAAGAAGATACATCTATGCAAGAAAAATCCCAAGAAATGTGTGCTGCCGCCCAAGCCCCTTCCATCCATCCCTGATAGAAACCCGCATATGCTCAGCGTCATGTTTCATCGCTCCATCAGCGGGTCTTGGTGCATTCGGCCGAGCATACGCAGAAGCCTGTCAATGGTACATTGTATACTTGTCCCACCCGCAGATGACTGGTCTAGCCGGTCTTGCAGAGAGTCGCGGTGGTGGTTGTTGTACCGCAGATCCTCCAGTAGGCCGTAGTGCGTGACCAGGCTCTTGTAGATGACTTGACCGGCGAGGATGCTGGCCTCGTCGTCCTGCAGGACGAAGTCGCCCAGCGTCATCTGCGCCCGCGTGCAGGTGACCCCGAAGGATGTGCTCCCCAGGAGGTTTGGCGGGAATAGCTGACCGCTGCTGGTCCCTAGGCCCAATGTCAGTTCCCCGGTCTGTTTCTAAGGTAGATGATGGGGAGTGGGCGAATATACTGTCTGGTGAGTCTGTGATGTAGTCTTCTAAGCTGTAGGTGTGGCTGGCGGCCTCGAACAGGGAGATGATCCTGTCCGAAGCGGCCGTGACGGCCTGGATGGCGTTCCAGCTACTGCTGCAGTGGCGGCAGCGGGCCGTTTGACGCCACTGCTCGACAACGGAGTGGTGGAGCTGCATGATGGAGTCGAAGGTGACGATGCCGCCCACGGGCATTCTGTCTAGCAATCTTGAGGTCTGGCGGACACAGTTGCACCGCGAGGAGAGGCCTGCTGCGCCTTGGTCCTGCCAGCTACCGCCGCTGATGGTCGCGGAGCCAGTGGACTCAAACGTGAAAGATTGCTGGGACATGGAGCTGAGGGATACCTGCTCACGAGGTCAGAGATTCCGTATTCCGGTCGCAGATGTAACGACACGTGCCACTGACAGCTGGGCAACGAGTCATCTGTTTAGTGTCTGTCTACTCACCTCGGAGTTCGATGTGGAGATGCTGCGTGCCATTGCAACGGTCTCGAAGTGCATTCACGAAGGTGGTAACAATGCTACGACACGAACCAAGGCCAATCTGCAGACTGGAATGCCGCGGGTTCGTGTGTGTTGGACCGAATTGAATCGGATCTCTCTGGCTTCGATAGATCGATAGAACGTGTCAGCTGGAAGACGAGGACCGGATGGAAGGGCGAATGCGGTGAAGCTAAATGGCCTCGGCCGGGCAAACCAAGACAATACTATGAAGATTCTCGGGGGGAGTGGAAGCAATCACGCCAATGCCCCCGCGCAAGGTGTTGACTTTCGCGGGGGAGGGGCACCCTGAAATGGAGATCGGACCGGGAAGCTTCCATGGAGATGCTCAGGGAAGGAGGGACCAGGGGGTGGGGTGTGGTGTGGGTGAGGTCGTTGGGGGGGGGGGGCTGGCGCCACCGCGGTAGTACCCGCGCCACCATTAGTGTGCCATTACCCCTAGGTTCCTTGTCTTTAGGTGTCGTGCTTTGCCTCTATGCTATGCGGGTGAGGTACCTACATCGGGGGATGGGATACCTAGCCGCCTGGCGGGAAGGAGCGTGGAGGGCAACTGCCTTCGTAGATGGACGTAATCAGCAACCACGCCCAGTGGGTGACATCGGTAAAATGATAAGCTGCAGTAGGTGTAGTTAGGTACCTATCGGTAGTGGTGGGGGAGACCTACCCACCTAAGGTACCCTAGGTGAGCTTGCCCAGGTGCTGTCGCTGCCTATCAGCGGCGTGGGTGCAGCGGGAGCACGGCACAGCGCACGACACTGGCGGGAGTGAGATGGGAACCGCGGGGGGTTTGACAGATGCCAAGGGACGTCGCTACGTACTCCGGAATGGCTACGTACCTACCCGGCCCCGCTGCGACTCTGACCGGGGCAACCGCGGACGCGTCTTACCGTTGAACCCTTCCAGCGTGCCTTCCATTCACTCCCTCCTCAGGAAATCGGAATCGGCGTGTTTGTCATCCGTTTGCGGCTCTCCATGCATTGGGGGGTGGTGTGTGGCCGCTCGGGGGGGGCGTGGTCTTTTGTGTTCCGCCGAAGGTCCAAATTGACCGGCCCAATGAACCTCCGAATTTCGAAATCCGTGAATCAAAAAAATGCGAGACCCCTTAGGAGAAGGGTACCTGCCTCATTCTTGTGCTCGGAAGGAAGGAGCGAGAAAAAAAAACACTACAAGGGGCGAGCCTGGGCAATAAAAAATAACACGACGCCACGACTGCCGAATTCTTGTTCCCTTCTACTACCTACTTCACATCTCGCCCAGACACTCCGAAGTCCTCCCCCCATCAGCAGCTACGGCGCCGAGAAAGGCTACCAAGACCTCGAGTCAACCGAATTCTCTCCGGTTCGCCAATCCCTTCGTCACCGACCCATCGAAAAAAGACGCGAACCCAATATCCTCGCACGATGGCCACTACGACGACAGACACCGCGCTCGCGACCGAGAATACGGCCCCCGGCAAAGCTAGCCACGATACCGCCGTTGCCCATGAGACTCCCGTGCTCGTCGATAGCGAGAAGGGAGCCGGCAGCCAGAGCGCCGAAGATGACAAGCCTGAGGAGGGAGACTACGCCTCCGGCATCAAGCTCCTGATCCTCATGACGTCTCTGCTCCTGTGCCAATTCCTGGTCGCCTTGGACATGGTAAGTCGGCAAACAAATGCTGTTCTGGAGTTCTAGGGGAGAAAAAAACGCTGACGACTTTGGTAGAGTATCATCGCGACCGCCATCCCCAAGATCACACAAGAATTCCACAGCTTGGACCAGGTCGGATGGTACGGCTCCGGCTTCCTCCTGACTCTCGCCGCCTTCGTCTCTCTCTGGGGCAAGGCCTTCAAGCACGCGAGCATCAAGTGGGTCTTCCTGGCTGCCATCTTCATTTTCGAAGTTGGCAGCTTGGTGTGCGGTAAGTGATGACATTCGTGGTGATTGGAATAATTTCCATCCCTTGGCTTGGCTGACAATGTTTAAAGGCGTCGCCCAGAACAGTACTACCCTCATTGTCGGTCGCGCTATCCAGGGTCTCGGTGGTGCCGGCATGACCAGCGGTGTCTACCTCATCGTCTCTGTCTCCGTGAAGCAGAAGCTGGTTCCCGCTCTCCTCGGAGTTCTCAGCGGTATCTTTAGCGTCGCCAGTGTCGTCGGACCCCTTCTCGGAGGTGCCTTCACCGACAGGCTGAGCTGGCGGTGGTGGTTAGTAACCCCCCCTTGAGTAACTTTCATGGACTGCGCTGACCTTTGCTTTCCCACCAGCTTCTACATCAACCTTATCGTCGGCGCGCCATCCATCCTCTTCCTCGTCTTCTTCTACAAGCCCCCCTCCCACCACAAAATCGAGCCGGTCGGCTGGAAGGAATTCATTTACAACCTGGATCTGCCCGGTGTCGCACTCGTGCTTGCCTCTCTGACCTGCTTCATTCTGGCCATTGAGTATGGCGGCGTCACCAAGCCATGGAACTCAGGCACCGTCATCGGCCTACTCGTCGCTTTCGCAGTCCTCATGATCCTCTTCATTGCCCTTGAGTGGTACCAGGGCGACCGAGCGCTGCTCGTCGGCCGCCTGATGAAGCGCCGGACCATCGCGGCCTGTGCCATCTTTGTTTCCATGTATGTCTGCCAGCATCTCCACTGTTCTCTCTGTTTGTTGCTGACCAGCCGGATTGCAGGATTAACTTCTCCTTCTTCCCTCTGGCTTACAACCTCCCCATCTACTTCCAAGCCGTGAACGGGGTCTCTCCCTTGGAAAGTGGTATCCGCTTGCTCCCGACCATTCTGCCCATGAGTAAGTAACAACCCACTCAATCCTACCCCCAGTGTCCTAGATGCTAACGCGTCTTTCTCAGCTCTTTTCAGTCTGATATCCGCTCCCGGTATCGTTCTGGTTGGATGGTACCAACCCTGGCTCATGACCGGCGCTGCGTTTGCTGCTATTGGTGCTGGTCTCATCTACATGCTGGATATCGACTCTACAAGCGCAGAGTGGATCGGGTTCCAGTTCGTCGCCGGTCTCGGCACCGGTCTATCCATGCAGCCCCCCGTCATCATCGCCAATGCCATCACCCCCAAGAAGGACAACAGCATGGCTATGTCGGACGTTCTCTTCTTCCAGTTCCTTGGCGGTACCTTTGGCATTGGCATCGCCCAGGCCATCCTCAACAACGGCCTGATCAAGAGCATTCCCAAGTTTGCCCCCGGCGTCACCACGATGGAGGTATTGAGCGTCGGTGCCTACGACCTGCAGACCGCCTTCTCCGGAGAGACTCTCAGGGGTGTCCTGCGAGCTTACATGACCGGTCTGCACAACGCCTGGATCATGAGCATCGCCGGCGCCGCGGTTGCCGTGTTTCTGCCCCTAATTGGAGAGTACACGAAGCTGCCGCGGGAACCTCCCAAGACCTGGGACGAGAAGCCCAAAGCCCAAGTTGCCGACAACACTGATGAGAAGATCTGATCTTCTGTTTTATCAAGTCACGGATGTCTGTCCGAGCAGGGCTGGGCTTGCAGCAGATTGACATGTGGTTAACAAAAGATCTGGGAATTTCCTTTCCTCTTGGTAGCAACTTCCACTAATTCTCAATGGGGTCATTTGGTTCGTGGGATTGAGTTGTATGTCTTGGCAGGGGGATATGGAGCCTCGGACATCGGTAATACACGGAAGAAGAGACCGTATAGTTTGGACCGTCTTGGCTTTGATTGCTTCATTACGCGCCCATGCACGATACCAATGCTTTAGTTATACGCAATCCAAGATATCCTTTTGCTTTCTGAATCCCAAATTAGTGTTCTGTGTCCACGACTACCTGAATCTTCTTTTGTCATATTTACAATTACCACTCTACTGGTTTCGCTGTTTCGGTGGAATGCGACTCGCGGCCACCATGAAGGGGGGACAATTGAAAATTCTTTTCTCTTTCCCTCCGAGTCACATGTGAAGTACGTCCAGATACCCTCACCACTCCGTACCCCCGTCCGAATGATAGGATATAATGAGAGCCTGCAGAGTACCGGTATCGAGGAGACGGCGAGGGGGGGGGGACATGGACATCTGAGATGCGCCACGGGACGGACGGCTGTAACGTGTTCCTGGCGGGTTGCCGTTGGTCAGCGCAACACCCCTTTGCGAAATGCAAGCAAGCGCCTATATCTACTGCTATTATGTACCACCATGTTTCATGCCCCTGTTATTGGTATTCAAAATCCTCTGCCCCCACGAGAGGATAGAGTTTCGAATTCCGGATGAACAGCGGCGGGACCGGCGGTGCAGCTGTGGGTCAATCTCCCTTCCGGATTTCGGATTGTGGGTCCTTTGGATTTCGGAGTATGGAGTCCCGGATTTGAAGATTCCGACCACTTAGAGGCCAGCGGGTCTCCGTCCGCCGACTTCAACATTAGCCCGACTCTTGGGGCCGGCTTCTCAGCTCGACTGCAACGACGCCCCCCCGACTTTGACGCACACCCGTACCTACGGACACCCTTCAACGCGTAAGTACACACCACCTCCCCTCCTCATGCAGCTGTTTCTGAAAAAAAAAAAAACCACACGTCGTTATGCCAGCTCTCATCTTTTTTGTTTTTGTCTTGTCTGGGCTTGGGCTTATGTCAGAGAGACTGACGCGATATGCACCGCAACGTTTCGGACGGGGATGCAGCTAGATAGGTGGTCGGTAGGGTAGGAAAGGTCGCCGAATGTTTCATCCGGGTGTGACGAAAGGAGCGAGGAAAAGTAACGCAGTAGGGGTGATGATGGCGCGAAAAATGACTACAAACCAGCCGAGCCCTGCGTGTAAAGTAGCCGACTGACGATGCTGCGGATATATCCGCTCGTTCATTATCGCAGCGCCGGCGTATACCGGAGAGTGACGATGGCGAGCAGAAAAAGCGACTCTCGTCAGACAGTTCAAACTCCAGTAGAAACAAACCACCACCACCACCAAACACCACACACACATTCCCCCACCAAGATGAGAATCCTCTGCCTCCACGGCTACGGCACCTCCTCCGCCATCCTCCGCTCCCAGCTCGACGCCTTCATCCACCGCGCCGACGCCACCCACGAGTTCGCCTTCCTCGACGGCGAGTTCGAGTGCCCCCGCGGCCGGGGCATCGGCACCTTCGCTCAGGGGCCGTTTCGTTGCTTCAATACATCTTTCGGTCCGCATGCGATACAAGCATCCCTAGACAGACTGCAAGCGTTCATCGAGGACGAAGGGCCGTTTGACGGGATTTTGGGGTTCAGTCAGGGCGGGAGTCTGGCGCTGGCGTGTTTGTTGCAGATGGCGGGGGACATGCGCGCCGAGGGACCCGGGGCGAGGCCTGTTTTTGGGTTTGCGGTGTTGGTTTCTACTATTGTTGCGTTCTCGCCCGACCCGGAGTTTTGTGGGGAGATTGTGACGGGCTTGACGGAGAGGGATAGGGAGGTTTTGGGGATGTTTCCGCATGATGCGGGGAAGAATGACTACGCCTCCCTCTCTGGGCCGCCAGAGCGAGCAGTTTTCTTCAGGTCGTTGGGGAGGGTGCTCGATACATCGCTCAGGGGCGGCTTCATCGCCCCCGGGACGCCTCTCGGCACCGAGGGTTTGCTTTCCCCGGACGCCCGGGATGCGCTGGAGGAGCTCCCGCGCATAGTCCATCCGGCTTTACTCCCGCCGGAGCTGAGGATCCCTATCCCGACGGTGCATGTTGTGGGAGCGGCGGACGATGCGCTGCTGGTGGGCATGTCGCGGCTCATGGAGGGGCTCTGCGCGGGGCCTGAGCTGACGAGGTCGCTTGTGCACGACGGCGGGCACGACGTCCCGCGCAAGGTGGGCGATGTGAGGGCGTTGTGGGCTGCTGTGGAGTGGGCTGCGGAGGAGGCTTCGAGGCAGGTGTGGTAGTCGGCGATTAGCTGCATATGGTTGCTGTGTAGAGGTTTTACGAGGTTCGGAGTAATGGAATGCTTGTCTTTGCACATCAATGTTTGATGACTCTTCTGGTGAATTGCTATAATCTCACTGCAGCGGAGGATGAACGTTGAAGCTTTGTCGCGATGGATGGATTGTTGTTTCTCCGAGTTGTGTCGTGATATCGAAAGATGAGTACTCCTTCGGCTTGGAGCTGGGTCCCCTGCAGGTGAGGTCTGCCGCGCCGCGGCTGAGGCTCGTCATCTCTGGCCTATGGGAGAGTTTATCTTACTAGTGTAGTGATATTCTGTGTCAAAGGCTCCTGTTCTCAGGTCTTCCCGGGTATACCGGCATCAGATGAACCGGGGGGGGGGGGTGTGGGATGATAGAGTAAGAGAATTAGCGTGGCTCTGCCGTGAAGCCGGCCGCCGGTCCCGCCTGACATGGAACCATCAGTACGATATACACCCTCTACACCCCAAACTCCCGGACACACGGGATCCGAAACCCGGTGAGTGCATATGAGAGTCTATCGAGTGTAAGCTTTCTCGGCTTACTATGTGTCACCCTCGTACGAACACACGATGGGGACCTGTTGCCTCCCATGAGCGAGACAAGATCGCTGTTGCAGTAGTATGAGACCCCCCACTCAACGATGAAGCTTCTGTATAAACACCCACCCCCTCTCCCCCATGCTGGAGATCATATCATCCCGGAGACCCTGCTCTTATGGTATCGTACGCCCGTCTGTCTACAGCGTTGCATCCTCCCTCCGAAGTCGCTCCAGAGGGTAATCCTCGGGACAGTGAGGAGGGTCTTTAGACCGATCGATGAGAGTGTGGCGCTTGGAGCTAAGTCCTATCGAGCGCCACCCGGCCGTTGACGGAACCTTCACAAGGTTGAGGTGACATCGTTCCAGACTGTCTCGGGTCTTTTTTCTGAGTAATCATGGTTTTCGGGGCTACGGCTTCAAAGTATCGGGACCCGATCAGACAGGGTTCGTTTTGTTCGAATGATCGACGGGCTGAATATCCATAGAAGCGCCTCACGGAGCCTCACAAGAGTTGCCGAGGAAGAAATGGAAAGGACGTTGAAAGCAGTGTCGATGCCCATCGAGGAGACTGTATCTGTCTAACTCGTTCTTTACTACCACCCCACACAGCGTCTGCTTCATTCTGCCAAAGAAGCCTGAGACACACGATGACCACGGCCAAGGTCGCTCGCGCCCCGGAGTGGTCCTCCAGCGGGGGCTGGTTCCTCGTGTGCGTCTACTGCGCCTGGGAGACCATCGCGCTGATGCTCTCGACGCTCTACTCCATCGCAGAGCCGATCATCCAGGAGAGATACGGGGTAGCGAACCCCCAGATCGTCACCCTGGGACAGTCCATGCAGATCATGGGCAACATCCTCGGGGTCGCCCTTTTCAGCCCCTTGTCGTACGTGCAAACCCCTGTCCCTCATAGGACAGTCTGGCGAGAGAGTTGTGTCTTACGAAAGGTTTCGGACTTTAGCGACGTTTTCGGCAGGAAGCGAGTGACCATCTTCTCCATGCTCGCATACTCGGTCCTGAACCTGGTCAGTCCACACCCACTTGCCTCACACCACACCCTTCCCACTGGGACGTATCGTGGAGCATCATAGCTGACCTCCACCTCAGGGCACCGCGTACGCGCCCAACCTCGCGACGCTCGTCTTCTTCATGTTCCTGAGCGGCGCGGCCTGGTCGACCTCGCTGTCGCTCGTGCCCGCCGTCTTCAGCGACCTGTACCTCCACCGCGACGACGTCGGTCAGCCGATCGCGCTCTTCGTCGTCGGCGCCACCGTCGGGCCCGCGCTGGGCGTCGCCCTCGCCACGGCCCTGGTCGACGCTGGCGCCGACCTGAAGTGGTACTTTTTGGTGACCGTTTTTGTTAGTGCTGCGTGCGCCGTGCCGATGCTCTTCGTGCCCGAGTCGCTGGCTCCCAGGGCACCTAGCGCCGCCATTGCGAACGGGAAAACAGGTGAGAAGGCGGCGGGGTTACAGGTTCTAATGGCTGATCATCAGCCGGCTCGGCCCTGCACGCGGTATTATCTCACGCGCGTCTGGGTGTTACTGGCGACGGAGCCCATAATCTGGATCACGGGCGTGTACAACGGCTTCGCCAACGGGGTGTTTGTATTAGCCGTCGCGGGGACCATCACCACCCTGACCGAGTTCAAGGGACTCTCGTAAGTATCTCCAACCGTATCGCTCAATTCTTTCCAAAGAGGCTGACATTATAATCTCCAGAATGCAAGAAGCGGGGCCGGCAATCATGATACTGGCCCTCGGCGTCTTCCTCGTGTGGTTCGTCATGCCGACGCAGACGCGGCTGTACCGCGAGGACAAGGCCCGCCACGGAGGTAAGGCCCTCCCTGAAGCGCGGCTGCTGCTAGTCCACGACGTGCTCTGGCTCTTCCCCGTCGCCCTGGTCTGGACCGCGTTCACGGGCGGCGAGGGGTGGGCCAAGTGGCACCAGGCCGTCACCGGCGGCATGGTGGCCTTTACCGACTCTTTTCTGTACCAGTGTCTGTTGATATACATCATGGGTTAGTTTTACCGTGCCCCCCGCCGATGTTACTCCGTTCAGAAGGCAGAAAAGATTGACACAGAGCCAGACTTGTACCCCGAAGAGGCCGCCTCGGCCATTGCGGCTTGGTTGATCCCGTGCTTTCCCGTACAGGCTGCTGCGGTGCACTTTGGCGTGCCCATGTTCCGCAGTCTCGGACCGGCGTGGGGCTTCGGGGTGCTGGCTGCGTTCACGACGGGATTCGTGGTGCCGGGGTTCTACCTCATCAAGCGGTACGGCCCTCAGATGCGCCGGAACTCGCCCGCTGCCAAGAAGGGCTTCCGGGAATGAGACCTGGGGGCACAAAGAAACTCTTATCCGGACTGGGGTCTTTTCAAATTGGCTGGCAATAAAAATAAAGGCTGGCTGGTTTCATAAACATGAGCTTGTCAACAGCGGCTCCCGGTCGCTTATTCTTATCTCTCGACCACCTGGGATCATTGACGAGAGTCTCTTTGACATTACAAGCGCACGTTCAACAAACTATCTATGTATTCAAGTGTTATCTAAAATATGCGAATCTCGATGTTCTCGGCAGGGACTAAGTGTTCCTACGCTCGTCCCTTTGAGTCAGAGAGGTTGTTCAAACACACACCCACTTGCGCAAGATAACTAATGGATCCCGGACACATATGTGATTATATACATTCCGTCTTGTCATCGCACACTTTTCTGTGGATTTGAATCAAAATCCCCAATGTTTTGCTATGCAGTTTAATCGGTGATACCGCTAGGAAATTCATCATTTGCTGTGTATTGAATTGCGGCACCAAGATCGCCAGAAAGAAAGATTCCAATATTTTGATCACACCTGGTCTCTGGCGCCGATCTGCTTACTAGGAGCTCCGGGGACAGGCCAGCCAATTGGCAAGAGCAAAACAAAATAATACCCGAGATCGACAGCCCCGGGGCAGAAACCCCCCGGCAGCATACGACGCTGGTGAGCGTTCTTATCTAACATGTAATCACAAACATCGCTTCGATGGGGTCATGAATAAAACGAGACTTTGGTACAAGAACCAGACAGGACATTGATCTCAACACCCAGATCCGCGTCAGCGACCGTCCGTAGTTCACAAGCCTCTCCAGCCCGAACTCTCCCTAGCCCTGTTCTTCACCCACAGCATCCATCATGTCACCCGCGGTCAAAATCGAGAAGAAGACGTGGGGCAAGACCGACTTCGAGGCGTTCTACTCCCAGCTGCCCGCGGAGATCGACGCGTCGAAGCAGTACCCGGGCTCGTGCCTCTGCGGCGGCATCCGGTTTAACCTCGCGGGCGACCCGCTCAAGAAGATCTTCTGCTACTGCGACCACTGCCGCAAGAGCACGGGCGGAGTTGGGCGGCCTGTATGTAGTCAGGTCCACTCGCGTCTCTCTGTGTCTTTCATCCTTGATCTGTTTCGCTGGCTGACCGTTTTACTTCTGTTCTTTTCGATTAGTACATTTTGTACCAGGCCGAGAACTTGACCATCGACGACCCCAACGGCTATAAGACCGTCTACCTGATCCCGGGAGACGGGACCACGACGCTGTACCCGAAGGAAAACCACTTCTGCCGCAACTGCGGGAGCACCGTCGTCGTGATGCCGCTCATGATGCAGAGAAAGCTGGTGTTCGTGACGGCGGGTTTGATGCACCATGGGTGAGTGCCCCCCTCCCCCTCCCCCCCCCCCCCACTGAAGGGAGGATAGAGGGACAGAGTCAATCGATAAGCTACTAATACGGGCCGTCGCATTGTGTTTCTTCAGTCTGGATGCCTTCACACCCGCCATTGAACACTTCGCCGATAAGCGCGCGGCGTTCCTATCCCCGATCCCCGGTGCCGAGTCTTTCAAGACGCGGCTGGGAGAGAATGTTGCATTGGATGATGATAGTCGGGGAGTTTAGGCTTTGCGATTTGGCACGACGAGGTGGAAAAGGCTAGTTGAAGCAGGGTTGAAGAAATACTCAGGGACGGAGATGGAATTTACACAAGCTTGAATAGAAATTAGAGGAGTCAAGTTTTTGGCGCACGAGTGGAGTTTTCAAATTGTTGCAGTGTTCTAATTGGTGTTGTACGCAGAGCCTAGGAGCAGGGTTCAAAGTCCATTTGCGGTTTCCGTGGAGTTTGATCAATAGAATACTCGTGTTGTTTTCCTCAAGTCGAGCAGATGACTGTTTCTTTCACCAGACGTCAATCCGTCTCTGCAAGACTTCGCCCGCTCCGCAACGGCTTTTCTACGCAGCCACCCGGTAACATCTCGGAATTATTCGGAAACTCTAACTACCTGGTTGAAGTAAGTTTTAACGGCATCTATCGACCGCTTATTGTCTACGCTAAAATACCATTGACCATAACCCTAACACCCTCCGTCCTTTCCTTCGGAATCGGCACGAAGTAATCGGCCGCCATGTCTACGGCGTCCCTGTCCGTCTCATACAACTCCAGGTCCAGCCTCCGGAACACCGTGGCCAGGCCGATGTACAGCTCAGCCATGGCGAAGTTCATCCCGAGACACATGCGCGGGCCCCTGCCAAATGGCACCAGGTACCGTGAGAGCGGCTTGCCGGCCGCTGTCTTCGGACTGCCCAACCACCGCTCGGGGCGGAATGCATCAGGCTCCGGGAAGACGACCGGGTCACGGTGCTGCAGGTACGAAGTCATGCTGAAGGGAACCCCTGAAGGGATCACGTATGACCCGTATGTGATGGGGCCTTCCTCGTTGATGCGGGAAAGGCGCTGGCTAATGCCGAACGCCAGTCGAAGAGCTGGATAAAGACAGTTCGTTTCAGCCTCCGCAAAACTATGAAGAGAAAGACTCTGGTCCAAAAGTGGGATTTACTCACATTCTTGGACGACAGCGTTCAGGAAAGGCAACTTCTCCAGCTCGATCACGCCGGGGATCTCATTAGGGTCTGTCACGGCGGCCTTGAGCTCCTCGCGCAGTCTTTCGAGGATGTCCGGATTGGCAAGGATGTGGTACGTCGCCAGCGCCAGCGTTGTCTTGGTCGTGTCGATGCCGGCGCCGGTGATGCTGGCCGCCTCATGCTTCAGGCGCTCCACGGAGAGCTCCTCGGCGGGCAGGTTCGACTGCAGGAGCTCATGGAAGACGGTGCGGTGGGCGACGCTCTTGTTTGCGTCGTTTTGACCGGACATGACTTTGACGATTTGCTCCTTTACCTCCTGTAGTACGGCGATATCGTTAGCCTCCCCCTGCCCAAAGGTTAGGATGCTGTGCAGTTTACTCACGTTGTGAAATCGAAAAACGGGAACCATGAGTGGATTCAGCACCTGGACAAATGACTCAGGTACGCTTTGCAGCATCGTCAGGATCCAGGGGAAGTGGCCCGCCATGTGCAGGGACATGGCCAGCTTCCTGATCGACGTCGTGAAGGGTGTGACAAAGTCCGGGTACTCGAGGAAGTCGTACGATATGGCGAAAGTGTAGTAGTTGATGGCGTCCGAAACGAAAGCGGCGTACGCCTCGTTCATGTTTACGACTTTATGTCGGAACTCGGTCGCCATGCGGCTGACCATCTTATCCGCCATGCCCTGGAGCTCGGGGCTGAAATCGAGGACCTTTTGCCGGGCGAAGAAGGGAACGACGGCGGAGCGGCGCAGGTGGTGGTGCGCGTGGTCGATGGTGTCGAAGGAGGAGAGATGCAGCCCGAAACGGTACCGCAGCTTCTCGATCTTGGTGTACCGGGTCTTGTTGTTGAAGAGGACCTCGTAGAAGTCCGGGTCCGCGATGTGAACCTCCCAGGGGTTGATTCGGACGATCGGTCCTGGCCTGCGTCAGCTTCACCGGGTCGTCTTGCCCCATTGCGGGAACCTGAACGCACCGTATTGTTGGTGCCATTTCTCGATTTGGAAGGTAAATTGACCTCCTTTGAACACGTCCAAGTACGTCTCATACCAGCCGGTCGCTGCCGTCAGCTTTGAGCCAGGAATGTGAGCGATTGGGCTGATGTAGAGGCGGTAGATGACCAGCCCGAGGCCGTACGACAAGTACCCCAGAGCCACGGCTAAGATGATGGCCCTTGGGGTGATGAGAACATCAGCATTGAGGGGGAGGACGGACTCCATCGTGAACAGACCGCGTGCTGGAAGCTGGGTTCAGTCCTGATCAAGTCGGAAGGCGGAAATAAAACACGGCACTGCAGTTCCAACCTGCTGATTTCAATGAAAATCATTATGAAAGGGTAATATTCCGTTCCCATCATCGGTAATAGCGAGTCGGGCACTTTCATGTGCATTATGCAGGTCGGGCGCTTTCCGCGCCGCAACGCCATGGAATCCTGCATGATCGGGTCCCACAACCGGGTGTACGTGATCTCGGAGGGTTTCCTCGCTGATCCTATCCCACCTCCATCACGACGAAATGGGAGACTGGCCAGCAAGAAAAGGGCGGCCAGCGCCTCTACTCACACTGTTCACACGAACAATCCCAGTCGGCAGCAACCCCTTTCTCTGATTCAGTTTCTTATCATTCCCGTGCCTCAATCCGATACTCAGCAAGACAACACACAATGGCGGAAATTGAGTGGTACCTTCACCCTTGGTCGCTGCTGGTCTACCAGACCAGTCTGATCATCTTCGCCGTGGGCTTCACGCGCCCCGGCTCCATCATCCGCCTCGCCCTCTGGCCACTGGCGCTTTACATCGTCTTCCGCTTCGTCGCGACGGCCGCCATCCTGCAGAACGGCTTCCACATGAGCTTCGGCGCCTCGGACGCCTGGCTCACCTTTCTGCAATACTGGGACGTCGCCCTCCTGAGTGACTGGGATTTTGACTACGGCGGACCCCGTACCAAGGCGGCCGAGAAGCGCGAGACGAAGCCCTTTCGCAAGGAGTCGACGTTCTTCAACCGCCTGGCCTTTGGCATTTACGCGGCCTCGTCGTACCGCTGCAGCGGTACGCCCTTTGAGGTGCCCAACCTCGCGCCCTTTGACAAGAAGAACATCAGCTACGTGCCGTCAAAGGCCAAGTACATCCGCAACGCGGCGGCGCGGGTCATTGTAGTGTACCTGATCCTGGACGCTATGACGTCCTTCAACGACCCCGCGGCAATGCGGTCCGTCTTCGCGGACGAGAAGATCCCGCTGCTTGGCCGGCTGACGGAGCTCACGATGGAGGAGGCCGTCATGCGGTTCTTTACTTCGTTCTCGTTTTGGCTGGTCAACTACCTCGTTCTCCTGCTCTTCTTCGACATCCCGGGCATCATCTGTGTCTCCACGGGGCTATCCGGCGTTGAGTGGTGGCGGCCGCCGTTCAACTCGATCTTCGAGGCGTTTACCCTCCGCCGCTACTGGGGGTAAGCTCTTGCTTCATGATACACCTAGATCTTACTGCTGACGTATCACCAACAGCGTCTTCTGGCATCAGTCCGTCCGCAAGCGCATCAACTCCCCCGCCAACTGGATCGCAAAAGACGTCCTCGGCCTTCCGCGTGGAAGCCTCCTGACGCGCTACGCCGTCATAATTCTTACCTTCACCATGTCCACCTTTCAACACGCCACAGGTGACGTTGCCTCAGGTATCCCTGTCTCCCGCACGGGGTCGCCCTGGTTCTTCCTCGTCCAGGCCCTCGGCTTTGCGCTCGAGGACATCTTCCAGTACGTCTGGAAGCAAATGGCCCCCGATTCGGCGCAGAAGGCGTGGTACACCAAGATCTTTGGCTACGTCTGGGTGTTTGCGTGGATGTTCTGGTGCACGCCGTTCTATGCGTATCCAGTCTCGGCCAACAACAGGGGCGAGCAGGACGCCATTCTGCCGTTCAGCGTGCTCAAGGCTGTCTTTGCCAAATAGATGGCATCCAGGTGAGGGAGTTGGAGGAGACTCGGAAAGGTTAAGGCGAGCTGCTTTTGATGGAAGTGGGAACAGTGTTGAAAAGGGGATTGGTTCCTGGCACAACTATGTAGAGCTCAAGGCAAAAGCGAGAATTGTGCGAGTCTTTATAACTGTCATTTTGGTGTCGGAAGAGGCATTTGTAAGGGGGCTTGCCCGGTCATTCACTTTCGGATGGCTGGAGCTTGGAAACAGAGCAGTTTTGTGCCTTAGACGTATTTCAACCAACGAGTTTTCGTCAGGACACACCTAGCAACATGTTTGACTGCGATGCGATATGCGTGCAGTTATACAAGCCACACACTTTCATCATTCCAAACCCGGATGCAGGCTGTGACCCGCCTTCAGTGTTCGGTCCACTAGCAGCGCTGGGAGTTGGCGTGAATAAAGAAACGCAATTGTAGCAACAGGGAATGAATGGTACTATTATCTTAACAAAACCCAGCTCTCATGCAGGAATGGGTTGAAGAAACCCCCCATGTCTCAATGGTCTTGTTCATCAGAGGCTAGAGACATCTTCTTCCGTCTTAGACTTGTCGATTTGAGCCCGGCGTCCTATTGACATGGAGATGATGGCTAAGGAAAGGAGATCCAGCACA
Organism: Colletotrichum sojae; assembly: GCA_014235955.1. NCBI lineage: Eukaryota > Fungi > Ascomycota > Sordariomycetes > Glomerellales > Glomerellaceae > Colletotrichum > Colletotrichum sojae. The sequence continues at coordinate 9,886 of WIGN01000346.1, read as the reverse complement.
TTGGGGCCAATGCTTGTTCTGCGTGATCCACGCCTGCTTACGCGGATTTCACTGGGGGGATTGGCCTAGGCCGCAAGAGGCCAAACCGGCTGATTAGGAGCTGAGCACTGTTTTCCCGGGGGGTTATTTGTTGCTGACTTGCAACATCGGGGCATTTCAAAGTGGCCACCCCGGCAGCATTTGCCGGGCTTGTTTCCGGCTCAGGCAATTGCACTTTGATGAAACACAGGTGGTCTCCCAGAACCGATTATCAATGAGCCATGAGGCCGAGGCGTACCTGAATACTTCGTGCGATAACTCCGGGCTTTGTCACAATCGGGGACTAATGGAGAACTATTTCGACCGCATAGAATTAACTCTCATGCATTTTCATACCCACTGAGCCCAACCTGAAGACTCTGGTCCTTATAGCTCAAAGATTCGTTACTCCCCGCGGCCCTTAGAACTAATAGAAAGCCACATCAACCCTGCTTTTGCTCTCGAAGCAGCAGTGCCGTCTACCAAGCACCATCGCACACCCACAGAAAATGGCGCAGACCCAGTTCGGCCGCGGCGGTGGAACGGACGCCATGGAGCCCATCGCCATCATCGGCATGGCGTGCCGGTTCCCGGGTTCTGTGTCCACGCCGGAGAGCTTCTGGGACATGCTCAACAACGCCCGAAAGGGTCACGGCGCGATCCCCAAGGGCCGGTTCGATGCTGAAGGGTGGCAAGACCCCAGCCACGAGAGGAAAGGCGCCGTAAGTTGAGATGCCTCCCCAAACATCTCCCTCCCATGGTTCCACAGAGGCTGGGCCCTACTAACGTGAGATGGCCTAAGATTCAACCCACCAGCGGCTTCTTCCTCGACGAGGACCCAGCCTTGCTGGATGCTCCGTTCTTTTCCATCACTGCCAAGGAGGCGGCCGGCATGGTAGGCTCCGTCTTGCACAGGTATCCTAGGAGATGCTGCACATGACTAACACGAGGGTGCAGGATCCCATGCAAAGAAAACTGCTGGAAGTCGCATTCGAGGGTTTCGAAAATGGTAACGCTTTCTGACCCAAATAACGCCGTATACCTACTTAAATGGAATCGGACAACTTGCTAACACGACTCCCCAGCTGGTATCCCTATGGAAAAGCTGGCAGGCAGCGACACGTCGGTCTACGTCGGCGTGATGACCAACGACTATGAGCTGGTCTCCCAGACCGACATTTACAACCTCCCGCAGAACGCCGCCTCCGGCACCAGCCGAGCCATGTTGGCGAACCGCATCTCGTGGTTTTTCGACCTTCATGGCGCGAGCCTGGCGCTCGACACGGCTTGCTCGTCCAGCCTGTACGCCTTCCACCTGGCCTGCCAATCCTTGAGGACCGGGGAGTCGAGACAGGTGCGTTCACGTTCTTTGATTTAGTCAAGGTCCTTTCCAACTGACTGCTCAACCCCAAGGCCCTGGTAGGCGGCGCCAATATGATCCTCCATCCCAACTTCATTTCCCAGCTGTCCTCGATGCACATGCTGAGCCCCGACGGCATCAGTCACTCGTTCGACTCCCGAGCGAACGGCTACGCCAGAGGCGAGGCCATCTCCACTGTTGTCGTGAAGCGTCTCAGAGACGCCCTGGACGATGGCGACACAATCCGGGCCATCGTCAGGGGAACCGGGGTCAACCAGGACGGCCACACCCCCGGGATCACGATGCCCAGCAGCGACGCCCAGGCCGCACTGATCCGGTCCACGTATGCTGCTGCAGGACTCTCATATGACGAGACGGGCTACTTCGAAGCTCACGGAACGGGAACACCCCTCGGAGTAAGTCATACTCTCGCTTTACTCTGAACATCACTAAACCAAATCCTCCCGCAGGACCCCCTTGAACTCGGCGCAGTCGGCGCCGTCTTCGGCCCCTCTCGCAGGACAACCGCCAACCCTCTCTACGTCGGCAGCGTAAAGACCAACGTCGGCCATACTGAAGGAACCGCCGGTCTAGCCGGCGTCGTCAAGTCTGTCCTAGCCATGGAAAAGGGCCACATCCCCGCCAACGCCGGCTTCGAGCAACTCAACCCGAAGCTCCGCCTCGAGGACTGGGGCATCGCCCTGCCCCGCGAGACCATGCCCTGGCCGACCTCCGGTCTCCGCCGCGTGAGCATCAACTCGTTCGGCTTTGGCGGCGCTAATGCCCACGTCATCCTCGATGACGCTCACCACTACCTCGAGTCGCACCATCTCGTCGGCAACCACCAGACAACCGTCTTCGTCGACGACGGAGCTTCCTCGTCCTCAGAGAGCGGGGACAGCGGCGTCAGCGACGTGCGGGCCGTCGTCAGGGGCAACAAGAAGCTCGATGTGCCGACCGGCAGACCCAAGGTTCTCGCGCTCTCTGCGCACGATCAGGCCGGTATCAAGCGCCTCGCGGCCGCGTACGCAAAGTTCGCCGAGGATTCGCAGACGCAGATTGCGCAGCGTAGTGGGTTCTTGCACGATATGGCGTACACGCTCGCTGCGCGACGGACGCGGTTCTCGTTCCGCAGCTTCGCCGTGGCGTCTGCGCTGGACCACCTCGCTGGCAGCATGACCGCGGCCCCGGCAGCCCTGGGCCGGTCTGTTCGAGCCGGCTCGCTTGCGTTCGTGTTCACGGGTCAGGGCGCCCAGTGGCCCACGATGGGGAGGGAGCTTCTCGAGGTTCCTGAGTTCAAGGACAGCGTGCTCAGGTCCCAGAAGTACCTCGACGCTCTCGGGTGCCAATGGAACGCGATTGAGCTGTTGTGTGAGGAGGACAGCACCCGCCTAGACATTCCGGAATACTGCCAGCCTATTTGTACCGTTCTTCAGGTGGCCTTGGTTGACCTGCTTGCGCACTGGGGATTGACTCCTCGAGGAACTATTGGCCACTCGAGTGGTGAGATTGGTAAGTGATCCTGACCAAAAGTCCCCTTTCGATGAAGAGCATGATTTCTGACACGTCGACACACAAACAGCGGCAGCATACGCAGCCGGCGGCATCTCCCACGCCAGTGCCATCAAGATCGCCTACTACCGCGGTCTTTACGTCGACGAGATCCAGCGCCGCCTCGGCGGCCGCCAAGGCACAATGCTGGCCGCGGGCCTTACCGCTGAAGAGGCACAGGCCGTTGTGGATGAGTTCAAGTCAGAGACGCAGGTCGCCACGGTGGCATGCATCAACAGCCCTTCAAGTGTCACACTCTCGGGCGACGAGGAGGTCATCGACAAGCTCGAGGCGGCGCTCCAGCAGCGCGGCAAGTTCGCGCGCAAGCTCCGTGTCAAGATGGCGTACCACTCTCCACACATGGAGGTCGTCGCCGACGACTTCTTGGGTGCAATGGGCGAGCTCGAGACGCATGACGAGTTCCGGGTGCCCATGTTCTCGTCCGTCACCGAGGAGATTCTGAGCAGCCCCAAGCAGCTTCACGCCGCGTACTGGGTAAAGAACATGGTATCGCCGGTGCTCTTCAAGGGCGCGGTGCAGACGCTGCTTACGCACACCACCACCGCCACCGAGGGGGCCAACGCTAGGAGACAGAGAAAGTTGCCCGTCCGCTGGACTGGCTTCGTCGAAATCGGCCCCGCGGGAACGCTTCAGGGCCCGCTGGATCAGATCACCAAGGCCGTAAATGCGAAGCTCTCGTCCGAGATGACGTACGCCTCCATGCTCAAGAGGAAGAAGCCAGCCATGTCGACCGCCGTCGAGGCCATGGGCCTTCTCTGGGCGACGGGACACCCCGTCAATCTGCTCAAGGTCAACGACGATCCAGACTACACCGAGGCCAGGCCACTGGCCACGCTTCCGCCTTACCCCTGGAACCACACCAAGAGGTTCTGGCACGAGACGATGGAGAGTGCCTCGGTCAGACAACAGAAGAGGCCGAGAAGGGATCTCCTTGGCGGCGCGGTCCCGAACCAGAACCCGCTCGAGCCGAGATGGCGAACACCCCTGCGTCTGGAGGAGCAGCCGTGGATGGAGGGCCACATCATCACCGGCACCATCCTGTACCCCGCCGCCGGTATGCTCATCGTGGTCCTCGAGGCTGCACTGGAGATCGCCGAGGACACTAAGAAGACCAAGGTTAAGGGTATCGAGTTCAACCAGGTCAGCTTTGACAGGGGCCTGGTTGTGCCGCGCGACGACGCTGTAGAGACGTTCCTGAGCATGCGGCCCGACGAACTCTTCCCGGATCGGTTCCACTGGACCATCTCCTCCATTCCTCCGGGGGGAACCTGGCTTAAGCACTCCTTTGGTTTCGTCACCATCGTCTACGAGGATGAACATGCTGACGCCGACACCGACTGGAACGCTCAGGTCGAGGCCTTTGCTTCCATGCAGGCCCGCGCCGTCAAGAAGCTCGACGTCGCCGAGTTCTACTCCCAGATGAAGACCATCGGCATGGAGTACGGCCGTCTCTTCACCAACGTCGTCGAGGCGGCCGTGCTTCCCGCCGGCGAGCGGACCGGACTTGCGACCATCGTCATCCCGGACACCAAGTCCTCAATGCCGCTTGGTAGGGAGATGGCGCACTGCATTCACCCGGCCACTCTCGACGCCATCTTTCACCTCATCTTCGTTGCACTCTTCGAGGGAAACCCGATGGATGAGGCAGCCATCCCCGTCACGGTCGACCGCATCTTCATCGCGACGGACCAGCCTTCGGGCGCTGGGGCCAAGTACGTCGGGTACTCCAGAGCGAACAAGACTAGCGCTCGAGAGGCTTCCGGAAACCTGGTCGTCTCGGACGAAGGCTGGACCGGGGCCAAGGTCATTGTCGAGAACATGGTTGTCCGCCAGGTGTCCTCGTCCGCGTCCGACGACAAATCCAAGAGCAGCTCTTCGCCCTTCTCACCGGCGCCCAAGAGGGTCGGCCGTCTCGAGTGGAGGGACGACATCGACGCGCTGGCCGGCGAGGTCGGCGCGGAGGTGTTAAGCAACAACCGCCCCCGTTTCGCAGACTTGAACAACCCGGACTTGGCCGCATGGCTGGAAATTCTGGCTTACAAGGAGGCTGACCTCAGGGTTCTGGTGCTGCATGCCGAAGAGAACCAAGACCTGCTGTCTTTGGTTAAGGCTTTCGCTCCACAAGAGGAGAGGGGTCTCCGGTTCGCCGACGTTAAGTTCATTACGTCCTCGCAAGAGGCTGCGGATGACCTGCTCGTCCAGCTTGCTGCTGTTCAATACCCCTTGCCCAACGGTGCCAACGTTGTGCCGGTCTTGTCTGAGGAGCCTATCGCCACCGAGTCGTCAGAGAAGCTGATTGAGGAAATCAGGAAGTATGACCTCGTCATCGGAGAAGCAAAGACGATTCTCGCCGACGGCAACCAGAGCCTTGACGTCATCCGCGCCAAGTCTTTGTTACACCCCGGAGGCCGAATCGCTCTGTTGGGATCAGGCGAACAAACTGAGGACAAGCTGAGCGGCGCCGGTTTCAACTTGATCAACGTCGAGATCGATGGTGCTGTCGTTGCCTCAACCCAGGAGCACCAATCTCAACCCGCAGCAGGCCTCACCGAGGTCTATCTCATCGTCCGAACCACGGTATCACCAGCAGTAGCAGTCGTCCAAGAAGTCATCACGAAGGAGCTAGAATCTTCAGGAATCACCGTGAAGACCTGCTTGCTCTCCGAGGCATCCACCATCGACGCTGAGGCTTTCATCTCCCTCATCGAGTTCGACGAGCCGTGGACCATCAACCTCACAGCCGAGGACCTCGACCAGTTCCGTTCCCTCGTCTTCTCCGCCAAGTACCTCCTGTGGGTCACGCAAGGCGGCATCGCGGATAAGAGCCAGACGTCGCTCGACTTCGCGCCCACCACGGGCCTTCTGCGTACCATCCGCACCGAAGTCCCGCAGATCGTCCTCCCGCACCTCGACCTCTCCTCGACCTCGGCCCTTGACACGCAGAGACAGGCGGCGCTAGTGGCCTCCGTGCTGCGGCTGAGCAGAAAGCCGACGTACAGGGGCAAGAACAACGAGACGGAGTTCGTCGAGTCCGGCGGGAGATTGTTGATCCCGCGTGCCGTGGCTGACTTGCCGTCTGACTATGAGCTGGCGCTGCGTTCGGGACAGCTGCGATCCGTTCCGGGCAAGCTGTGGTCCTCCGACAACAAGCGCGCCAAGCTGGACGTCGGCGAGTCTGGCGCTGTTCTTGATGGTGTATGGGTTGATGACGATACCCTCGAGTACAAGCCTCTTGCGGATGACGAGGTCGAAGTGCAAGTTAGCCAGATTTGCATCGACGGCTCGGAGCTGGCCCGCTCATCTCGGCACTTCAGCCCGAAGTTGGGAACGGAGGTCCTAGGACTTGTTGTCGGACTCGGATCTAAAGTTCCGAACCTTCAAGTCGGAGACACCGTCGTCGCCCTTCTCGAAGAAAAGTCGAACACCGCCTTCAGGACACACGTCCGGCAACACTTCAGCCTAACTCAGGCCGTTTCCGAAGGCGTCAAGCCCGAAGATGCCGTCGCCCATCCCTCAGGCTTCATGACTGCGTACAATGCCCTCATCGAAGTCGGTCGCCTGGCAGCCGGCGAGACTGTACTCATACACGCAGTCTCCAGCAGTGTGGCTCAAGCCGCGATTCAGATCTCGAAGCAGCTTGGAGCTGACCCAGTATTCGTAGCCGTCAGCGATGTCAAGGACTCGACGGCACTGGCCGGCATCCAGGACGAGCACATCATCCACGAAGGGGACAACGTCACCCTCAGCAGAGCAGTGTCCCGGCTTACAGGAGGACGTGGCGTTGATGTCGTCGTCAGTGCCGGCTCCGGTTCATCCTTGTACCGTGCCACCGAGACCGTCGCATCCTGGGGCCGTTTCGTCCACGTCGGCGCCGAGAAGGTGCGCCCCGCCGAGATTAGCCCGGCCGTCTTCGAGCGCAACGCCATGGTCTCTCGCGCGGATGTCAAGCAGCTCTCCAGGGAGAAGCGGGCGACTCTGCTCGCAAAGGCGTTCAAGTTCCTCAGCGCCGGATGTGTGCAGCTGAACCAACAAACCACGCTGCGTTCCGTCGAGGACCTGGCCGGCATCTTCTCTTCCGGGTCAGCCGTTGACCTTGGCAATATCGTCGTCGAGCTCGGGGAGAACGCCGTCGTACCGGTGCTCCCCTCGTCGCCCGCCCAGCTCGAGATGGACGCAGACGCCAGCTACCTCATCTCTGGAGGTCTGGGGGCCCTCGGCCTCACCATCGCTAAGAACATGGCTCTTCACGGCGCACGACACTTGGTCATCATCTCTCGCTCTGGCGTCACGAACAGCAGACAAGAAGACGGCCTGCGGGAGATCCGCGCTCTCGGGTGCGAGGTCGACGCACTCAAGTGCGACGTGACGATCCGAGCAGACGTCGAGCAGGTCGTCCAGACTTGCGCAGCCAACGGATGGAAGTTGAAGGGAGTCATCCAATGCGCAATGGTCCTCCAGGTAAGTCTACATCGCAATCTTCCAACCGCCAATAAGACCTTGACTGCTAACTCTTCCAACAGGACTCCATCTTCCAGAACATGACCATTGACAAGTGGAACACCGCAACCCGGCCGAAGATCGTCGGCACCTGGAACCTCCACTCACTCCTTCCCGCCGACCTCGACTTCTTCATCCTCCTCTCCTCCATGTCCGGCATCATCGGCAACAGCGGGCAGGCCAACTACTGCGCTGGCAACGCCTACGAGGACGCCATCGCGCACCACCGCCGCTCTCTCGGCCTCGCCGCCACCACTCTCAACGTCGGTCTCGTCACGGACGCAAGTCACTTCAACGAGTCGTCCACCATCGAGGACTACCTCAAGAAGTACGGCCACTGGCTGTCCGCGCGCGTCTCGGACGACGAGATGCAGGCCGTCATCGAGGCTGTGATGCGCCAGGGCGCTCTCGGCACCCCTGAGCAGCTTCTCGTCGGCATCACGGACGACGTCCGACGTGATGGGCACGCGATGTGGCCCGAGGACCGCAAATTTGAGCACCGTATCGCACGGTCCGGGTCTTCGTCGGGTCGGGCTTCCGGCTCCGGCAGTGGGGCCGGCGATGGGGCCGGCGCACGGATCGAGGACGAGCTCCGCGGGGCAAAGACGCTCCGCGACGCCGTCTCGGTGGTCGTCAACGCGCTTAAGTCCAACGTCGCCGCGGCGATGACGGCCAGCCCCGATGACATTGACGAGGAGCGACCGCTGTACAGCTTCGGCGTCGACTCGCTCAAGGCCGTGGAAGTGCGCAACTGGATCTTCCGCGAGCTGCGGTGCGACGTGTCCGTGTTCGATATTCTGAGCCCGAGCCCGCTGGCGAAGCTGGCGCCGAGGATCGTGGCGAAGAGCGCCCTGACGCCGCCTGGCATTGCGAGCCAGGCGCTGGCTGAGGCTTGAGGCAGGCTGCAAGGGGATTTTAGGCTCCCTCGAGATAAGCACTGTTTTTCCTTTTTCTCCTACATCTGTCTTGGGTTTTTTTTTTAATCGGCTTCATTTTCTTTCTAGACTGTTGTGTAGTTCCAATAGAGAAACATTCTTGTTTTGGTTTCAGTTTCTCTCATACCTAGATTGAAGGAACGCCGTGACCGTTAACTTTCGTGTCAACTAAACAACCTTCTTTACGATTTCTCGAAAGTTCTGGAACGCGTGATCAGATGCCTGCCAGTTAATTAATTATGTCTGGGGAATGAATGGATGTAGCAAGTTACATTGAAGACTCCAAAACTGCTTAGATGCCCGTGTGCTGTATCCCACCGGCTTACTATTTCTCATGCCGACGGCCTGCACCTAGACTATCGACTGGACGCAACGCTGAGGACTAGCCACAGGGTTCAAGCATGCGTTCTTAATAGGTGACTGGTTAACTGTTAGCCAGAGCCACTGCACCGGGTCTGCCGGCACTGGGCGATGAACCAACCAACCAACTAGCCAGCCAACCCACGTGTACCTCTCTGCATGTGGCCATGCTGGGTGATGAGACGCGGCATGGGCTCATCTCAAAACCAACATCCCACGTTACGAAAGTCAACACCCCACGCTCTTCTAACATCCTTGAAACCCGTACAATCTTGTAGATCCAGTCCTTGCGCTACCAACGCGAGGAAGCATGCCAATTCTTCATCCTGACGACTTCTGGATATCTCTCCGGGTGATCCGAGCACCATGTGGATCTTCCGTGTTTGGAAAATGGAGTCCGTTCATACTTGCAGTACAAACTCATGGTGCTGGTAGTGGTGGTCTTATCAACGCCATCAATATGCCTATCTTATCAATCATGTACAGAGTCTCGCCTACTTATAAGCTAATAATGCTTAGTTCAGCCACTTGGGCTTTACTCTGAGTCTGCGTTGAGCTAGTTTGATATTGTGGACTGAAGGTTACACAGCCTCATTCTGATCTAGGAACTCGGTAGTGGGAGGCGTCAATTTAGCGCGCGTACCTGAACTCTAAGTTCAATACTCGTTGAAGACATGAGGCCTGATTGAATCTCATTGTAATCGCATAGGCATACAAACCGTCGTGGCTCTACCTGTTGCTGCCTCGAGACAAAAAAACTAGGAGAATTTCCCCCATAGTTTCTCTATCGAATCGAATTCCTACGAGATATGTCAAAGTCGAGATGTGGGCTTCCCTGGCAGCCAAATACCAATAACCCGAATGGCCTTGAAGAACAAGGACAAGCCAATGTCCTGGTTTCTAGCTGGCTTCCGAACCAGAGATCAAATCTATCCAGTTTTGTTTTCTTTTAGGCATAGTCAATACGCCACGAGACAAAGTTTCAATGACATTGCAGGTTGGGACGTGAAAACCCATTGCAACTCACTTGTTACGACCCGCTTTGCAAGGATAACAGTTGGCCGACACACTTGCGCGTCGGGCGGCTATGACATGATATTTGTATTGCAGGAAGACGGGAACGATAGGGACTCACTCCGGGACG
>WIGN01000345.1:0-43918 GCA_014235955.1 Colletotrichum sojae | reverse complement strand
CAGCAATTATCACCGAAGATCGTGACCGTTGCTATACGCCCTCATGAGGGGTATCACGCCTGTGATACCAACAGTAATCTTCAGGTTTCAGTAACCCCTGGCCGGTGCCTGTTGTCTTTATTTTAGGTGATTTGCGTGCTGGAGAGAGTAGTTATCACCATAGAGCCATTCAAAGATCCCATCTCTCTTTCGGTTGCTAGAGTCGTCTCTCAACTCCTTACACTTTCCCCAATTCTTTGTATTGTCTAACTAATTATCAGGGTTATTAAGCTTTAATTACCACGATTGATGATGACAGAATAAATATGTAAACAAACTTAAATTTGAATTATCGTACCGCAGTAGCTAGACATTTAACGCGATTTGTATATAAATCTTATTGAGGTCGTCGATATTAAACAGAAGGCGTTTGTGCTAGGACATACTTATATTGGTTGGAGTCTCTATTGTGCTACAAAAGTCGTTCGATGTCATCCAGGAGCTGAGAACGTTCTACTATAGGAGCGTCAAGCACACACTTTTTTTTTAAGTCGTTGAGGCAGTCTTTAATCTAACGAGTCCGATCGAGGACATTAGAAGACTCGTAGACACAGTGGCTTTAATTTGGCTTTTATTTTGGACTGTATCGCTTTTTCTCTTCAGACTTACTTATCCTTAAGTGAGTTCAATTAACTAAGAGAATGCTTGAAGCGCTCTGTGTATTTCTTCGCCTTGCCAAGGACGGTAAGACAGTCGCCCACACTAACTCCAAAAACCATTGTGGTTTAACCGGACCATTACAACGCTTCGGGCAACGTAACAGAGAAGCTACAAATGACTCGAGGCAATTACGGAGATGCTGGGATGAGGATGGATGAGGATGGATGAGGTATCCCTTGAGGGACTTGTTACAGACGTCAGACAGCGTGGTCTATGGCGTAATTCCCAATTGCTGCCTACCTAATATCTCGAGAAACTCGACTGCAGATAAGGCGTCTGTTAGCAATTGGCTGCGATTAGATGCGATTGCGGGTGCGTTTCATGTTCTATTGCATTGCCAAGTTGCCTCAATCACCTAAAAAAGGCCTGGGAGTGATGCGTCACGCAGGGGCATTAGACAGGTTCACCCCATGAAGCAAGCCAAACAGGCTGATGGAAGGGGGCCAGAATTTCTGTCTTCATCACATTTCGCTAACCAGAACGAAGAACAGAATCAAAAAGTCCATGTTTTTGACAAGTGAACGATAAAGCCGAATCTTTCACCGGTATGCATTTTCGGCCGCCACGCCTAGCGCTCATACAGCGTACGCTTCTTCTAACACCGCAACTTAATTGGCTTTATAATTTTTGAAGGTAAGATCTTTCTATTCGCGCTTTATCTGTTAAAAAGATCCGAACAAAATTTTCATGATTACGTATCGCGGCATTGGAGATGCTGCAGAGGACGGACTCGCGGGCATTGGCATTCGCGAATGGCGTTGGTGTTGTTGGCGTCGGAGGTGGAATAGTGTCCGAGGGTCGACGCAAGGGAGACTGGTGAGGGGGAGGGGCAGTCGGAGCAGGCGCCGGCGCCGACCGACCGGTTGGAAATGTCTCAATTGTACGATGCAGGCGAACGCGCTAGACCATGCGGAATTGCTTCGCCGCGGGGGCCTCGGCACGCATCCGTGGTCAACGCGACAGTTCTCGGACGATTGTCAACTCTGCTCACCGAACATACTTAGTTCGGACCAAAGATTGCCACACCCGCGCGGGGCTATGACTCTGCGGCGTCTGTCACGAGAACACCAACCCGTCCATCAACCACCAAGGATTGTCCGCAGAAAGTCTGTATTCATCGCGTTCATGTCTAATTATCGACCGGGGTATCCACGCCCCATCCTCAAGCCACATATACTATAGGCTCTGCTGCTGTCAATCATCCAGGTCATGGTCTTCGTCTAAACCGCCATCTTGTGCATATTCTAGAGAATACCCTCCCAGGCCGGCGTAATAATCGGGGTATGAGCAAAAACGTCAAAAGACACCGAGAGAAACGAGACGGTTTCCCTAGTGAGTCGCAACCGCGGGCTTGGCGGCGGGCGCGGCCGGCTTGTCCGTCATGTCCACGTCCATGGCGTCGTCATCGCCCGCGGCCTGGCCCTCGCCCTCCTCCTCCTCCAACTCGTCCTCCGACTCGCCCTCGATGTCGACGCTGCCGTCGTCAGACAGCTCCTCCTCGTCGACCTGCGCAGGCTCGCCGTTCTCCGTCTCGACGCCCGCCATCTCGGAATCCTCGCCAGGAGCCTTCACGCTGTTGGCGTTGGCCTCCTCAATGGCCTCGGCCTCCTCCTCCTCGCGCTCCTCGGCGCCGTACTCGTCCTCGTCGGCGACCAGGTCGGCCTCGGGCTGCTCAGGGGGGAACTCAGCAGGGGCAGACGCCTCGTTGTCCCTAGTCATGCATGTTAGCTCGGCACACTCTGAAAAATTTCCCCCAGGGACGGGGCCGTGACGACGTACCACTTGATGGCGAAGCGGGTGACGCGGGGCTTCTCGGCTAGGACGTTGCGGCGGACGCGCTCGATGATGGGCTTGGCAGGGGGCTCGGCGTTCAGCTCCTCCGAGTCATATTCGTTGTTGACATAGTAGCCGACACGCACGAACTCGCGGCCATCGTAGGCGCAGGTGAGGAGGATCACGGTGACGCCGAGAATGTCGGCGTCGGGGATTCTCGAAGTGTTGGGGGCGTCGGCCTCGAAGACGAACTTGTTCGTGCCGACGGGGACAGGACCGACGAGGAGGCTGTCGAGCTCCTGATCGTACTGATCACTGGTTCCTGACGTTTTAGCGAATGGCGGTGAGAATGTGAAAAATCCACTTCGACTAACCTGGTAGCCGAGCCAACGTAGGTGAGCTTCCACTCGAGGTCTGCAGCGGGGAAAAAAATCAGCAAGGGACGAAGGGCCTCGAATTGGGACGGCGCCTCGTACCCTTCTCGAGAGACTCGAGGCACTCGAAGGTGATCTCGAACTCGTACTTGTCCGTGAACTTGGCGGGGTTGTTCAGGATCTGAACGCCGAGAAGCGAGACGATAGACATCGTGGAATGTGGGTTGTTTGGTGGGCTTGGGAAAAATGCGAATGCGAAAGGGAATGAGAAGTAAAAATGACTCTGCGCGACGTGTGCAGAGCAAGAGTGAGATGAAAACCGCGATGCAATGTTGCGATGAGGATGGTGGGGAGAGATTTTCGGGTGGATGTTTTGGGGAGGTTCTATTTTGTTTTGCCGCGGGCTGCAGAGGTGAGAGAAAGGCGATCGTCAATTGCGACGGGACAACGAGACAACGTGGGACGCGCCTGCCACCTCCTGACCGCGAATTTCGCGTAGAGTGGTGTCCCGGTCGGCGCTAACCGGATGCGTCGAGGTCGAGGGCGGACCGGAGCCTGGAACCTGGCAGGTGCAGTGCAGCTTGAGTGCTTACCTAAAAGCGCATGGGTGCCTAGCCTCTTTGATAAGATACCATATCTTATCGGGAATTTCCACCCAGCCGAGATTTATCCAGGTGACCGCCCGACCGCGCTAGCCTGATTTCGGCGCTTGCTCATCCCAATCTTCTCTTGTCAACCTCCAGCTCTCCAAATTTGCGTGCTTCCAGTCGTGTGCTCATTACCAACCCAACGCCATCCCCCTCGCCATCTGCAGCGACCATCAGTGACCTGCGAATCCACGCCTGTATCGATTTCTTCCAGACGATTGTAATTTTCATCGATACTCCTTCTCGCCGTCCCGCCAGCGGACCCCCTACCCCAGAAGCTGCGCATCCGCACTCTCGGCAACCATCAGCTCCCCGACCACGAAGCTACCTGTCTCGTGCCATTCCGCTGATCGTGCGTCGCGGATCCGTTCGCGCCCTGACCCAGTTGATCGATAAGCGCGGCTCAGGCTTGCTGCTCAAGAGCTCTCGCGCCCGTCAGTTGCGCACCCGTCGCAATGGAGTCCGAACTCCCGCAGAACGGCCAGACCGTCGAGGGTGCGTCTTGGGGAGAAGAGGGATATGAGACACAAGAGATACAGCATAGCGACGAACAGATTCAAGATCCTGCCTTCTCACTTGCTCAAGATGCGAATGGTGACCAAGAAGATGCTGGCGAATATGACCCCGAGTCCGTCAGCTACGACCCGGAGTCGGTCACGATAACGCCTGTACCACAGATCTCGGAGTCCAAGTCCCAGTCCCCGACCGTCCCTCCCGCGTCTGCGTCTGCATCTGCGTTCCCGAAACCCAAGTCTGGCAAGCCCAAGACTCAAGGAGGCTTCCTAGTGGGAGACTCTGACGATGAGGAGGATGCGCCGACCTCGGCTTCTACTGCCGCGGTCGCGCCAACTCCCGTCGCACAACAAAGCACACCTTCCCTTCATGCTCCCACGCCGGCTCAGGGCCGAGGGAGCGCTCCTCCCGAGCAGCCGAGCAGTGCTCCTGCTGTGAGAACGCCCAGTGTTGCACCCTCGTCTACACCTGCACCCTACGCGCCTACTTCTGCTCCCGCTCCCGCTTCCGCGCCAGCCCCGGCTGTTCAACCCATCGCCAGAGATCCGAATGATGTTATTGGCATTATGGAGGACCGTGTGAAGGAGGATCCTCGCGGCGACATGGACGCATGGCTCAGCCTCATCGCCGAATACCGCCGCAACGACCAGCTGGACGAGCTGCGCGGGGTCTACGACCGCTTCACCCAAGTTTTCCCCCAAGCCGTAGGTCCACCCCTTCTAGGGACGAGAACCCCGTGCCGTGCTAACCGACATGCAGGCCGACATCTGGGCGCAATGGGCGCAGCTCGAGCTGGACTCCAACCGGTTCCAGACGGCTGAGGAGCTCTTCAACCGATCTTTGGTTAACGCCCCCAACGTCAAGCTTTGGACCGTTTACCTCAACTACATCCGCAGAAGATATGACCTCAACAACGACCCGAATGGCGAGGCACGCCGTATTCTTAGCATGTCCTACGAGTTCGTCATTGGCTCCGTCGGCATCGACCGCGACTCGGGCCAGCTGTGGAAGGACTACATCCAGTTCATCAAGAGCGGCCCGGGCCAGATTGGGGGTAGCGGCTGGCAGGACCAGCAGAAGATGGACCAGCTGCGAAAGGCATACCACCGTGCCATCACTGTCCCCACGTCTGCGCTCACCGACCTATGGAAGGACTACGACCAGTTCGAGATGAGCCTGAATAAGACCACGGTAAGTCGATCGAGACCCCCCAGTCACTGGTTCCCGTTGTCACTAACGACATGCAGGGCCGTCAGTTCATCCAGAAAAGATCTCCCGCGTATATGACGGCCAAGGCGTCTAACTCGCAGCTCGACCGTCTGATCCCCAGACTCCAACGTACGACCCTCCCTCGGCTCCCGCCCGCCCCCGGCTTCGACGGCGACCAGGAGTTCATGGAGCAGGTCGACCTCTGGAAGAAGTGGATCCAGTGGGAGAAGGAGGACCCCTTGGTTCTCCAGGAGGAGGAGCCCGAGACGTACCGCTCCCGCATCCTCTACTGCTACAAGCAGGCCCTCATGGCGCTGCGCTTCTGGCCCGAGATGTGGGTCGACGCCGCCGAGTGGTCTTTCGCCAACAACATAAACAAGGATGGCAAGGACCTCGGCCTGTCCTTCCTGACGGACGGCATCACGGCCAACCCTGAGAGCGTCCTGCTAGCGCTCAAGCACGGCGACCACGTCGAGATGACGTTCCCCGCCGGCGATGACGACGAGAGCAAGGCCGCCCGTGCGAAGGCCATCCGCGAGCCGTACAGCCGCGTCCTCGACACTCTGTATGCTATGTCGAAGAAGCTCAAGGAGCGGGAGGAGAGGGAGGTCCGCAAGATCGAGGAGGCCGCCGCTCTCGAGCCCACCATCAAGGACTCGATCGAGCAAGACGACATGGACGGCGACAACCTCGCCCCGGCCGGCGACCTCGGTAAGGAAGAGCGCATCAAGGCCGTCAAGCAAGGCTTCTCCGTGCAGATCGACATGCTCAAGCGCACCATCTCATTCGTGTGGATCGCGCTCTGCCGAGCCGCACGGCGAACGCAGGGCAAGGGCAACGCCAATGCAGGCCTGAGACAGGTGTTCATCGAGGCTCGGGGCCGCGGTCAGCTCACCAGCGATGTCTACATTGCCGTGGCCAAGATGGAGGCTCTCATCTACAACGACCCTGCCGGTGGCAAGATCTTCGACCGCGGGGCCAAGCTGTTTCCCGAGGACGCTAGCTTTATGCTGGAGTACATCAAGTTCCTGCACTCCAAGGGAGACACTACCAGTAAGACGACAACCCCTTCTTGAATCCTCCCTGCCTGGTGCTAACCCAACCTTCCGCAGATGCTCGCGTAGTGTTTGAGACGTGCGTCAATCGCCTGACGCAAAAGGAAGAGAAGAAGGATCAGGCCAAGGCGCTCTACGCGTACTTCCACAAGTACGAGTCCCAGTTTGGAGAGCTCTCGTCCATCGCGGAGCTCGAGAAGCGCATGTCGGAGCTCTGGCCCGCCGACCCCAGGCTTGCGCAGTTCTCCAACCGCTTCTCGGTCGACTCCTTCGACCCCATTGCGTACCGCCTGATCATCTCGCCGGCCGTCCAGCTCCGCCCCAAGATGCTGCTTCCCGTCTTCGAGCAGCAGGCAGCCTCCGTCCGGCAAACGCCCATGCCGCCGCCGCCGCCGATCCGCCAGACCGCCAGCCCCGCCCCGCAGTACATGGGCGGCGTCATAAACTCGCCTAAGCGGCCCTTCGTTGGCGACGATTACGAGGAGATGAACAGGCCGCGCAAGCTGGCCAGAGGCGAGTCGCCGCTCAAGGGCGCAGCAGGTCGTCGTCTGGACCAGCAGAGACGTAATCAGGGCGCCCCGCTGTCCCGAGACATAACATTCTTGCTCGGCATTCTCCCACAGGCCCAGGCCTACGCCCACTCACCGGGTGCATACCGCCTCAATGCACACAACCTCGTCAGTCTCATCAGAGACACACCGGTGCCCGACTACAGCGCGTGGAAGGCTAACCAGGACCTCCGCGCCAGGCAAAACAACGGTATGCAATTCCCCTCCTATGGCCTCTGGTGACTACGCCGCACATGGCCTCCACGGCGGGCGGTATTCAACACGGCGGACCTTGAGTCCGTTTGATTCCACCGCCCGCCATCTCAGGTCCGGGGGCAAGAAGTCTCTTGCCTTACTGGGCAAACAACATGGCAGATGCCAGCACTGAGCTTGGGCTAACGGGTGAACGCAGGGGCTGGCTTCCGGAGAGGTTGGGCGTGATTTAACCGCAACTAATGGCGAGCGACGTTTGATCGGCATCTCTACTCTGGGCTTATGCTCACACACATACATACACGACATAACTTGACAGCAAGTGCCACACATGTCAAGACGGTCACGCAGCAGTGACGTTTCTTGTTGCTCCCGCTCATATCGGAGGCGAGGCAGGGCGAATATTCGTTTTCTGCGCGGGGACGGAGTCAGCATCGATCCCGTGTCTGTATAATACAAAAAAGTTTTTTTGGAGGGGGAAAACGCATTCATGGGGCGTTCTAGGCGGGGAGGCACTTACACACACACACACACTTCTTGGTGCTTTCTCGTCATTGCAAACACTGTTTTGCGGCCTCAACGACAGACTCTGCGTTGATACAAAGTTTGGTGGGGGGACACGGGGTGGACTGAGGAGGAGCAGTAGCTAGTCAGGACGAGCTTTTGCCTCAGTGACCTCGAATCAAGAGAAAACCAAAATAAAAATGATTGATTCTCAGAGACGCGTGGCCGCTGTGACGTTTGTGTTTCCTGCTTTTTTTGCCTGGGTGCTGCAGGTTGCCGCGTGCCGGGGGAAGCTGCGGGCCTGGGTGGCAGGCAACCAGATTGCTGCGAGCGTTTGAAGACACCGCAAGGTGGCCTGCAAGCTGTTGGGCTATGAGCACCGGGGCGGCTTCTGCGGTCGCTCCAGGGCAGTCTGCGGGCTCGCGCATGGATATATATCTATCTGTGAGGTCTCTTTCGACTGGTGCCACTCCATCTAATTCGGACGGGAGCGCGGAGACAGCTCGGCTGCCGGCCCGGATGAGGTTGGAAGAGGAAGCTATCGCCGGTCCTAGAAGCCAGGACAGACCGCCGTCTGGAAAGTAGCTTAGTATTTCTGTTTGGTAGCAAAATCCAAATAGTGAGGTTATTCCCAAAATGCCAAGTGATTCTCTTGGCAACTCAAATTGTCTAAAAAGTATCTGTGTACCTCCTGCCTCGTACCTGCCTTCAAACGGACTCGGCTGCAGGCTCTTTCCAGTCTCTGCCCATTGTTTCTCGCTTAGGCTTCTGTCTCTTTTTCTGCGCAACACCATTTCTCTCTGTCTGACCGTTGCCATCACGGCTCTTTCAGATTATTCACTTCTGAATACCTTCAACTCCATACAAGTTGACAACTTGTCTTTGCTACGTCAAAGTGAAATCTCATCAAGCCGTCAGTCAGCTCCTTCTCAAAGATCTTCCTGCCCTCCTTCCTTCCTTCTTTCTGTCCATCTCTAGCCATCAAACCTTAGAGGGCAGTATTTAATCTCGCCTCCTCTCCCACAACCTCGAATCTTCTTCTCTCCTCCACATCGCAACACAACTGGATCGTCAGTCAGTCAAGTCAGTCAAGTCACACTTCAGTCAAGGTGAGACATATCCACCTCATACCATCTCCAACCTGAGATTCAAAATCATCCTCTTTCCTACACTACTTTCCCAGCGTCAGCTTCTTCCGTTTGACGCTCAACTTTGCCCTGCTTCGAATCTTCCCACAGACACTCCTCCACCGTCAACCTCAAACAACTTTCTGACATCATCACCAGCTTCACGCATTCAGTTTCTGTGATCCCCCATCCAACTTCACTTCGCAGGTAACAGCAGCCTTTCCCCTACCTCTTTCCCTGAAGATCTGAGGCCTCCAGATCCCTCCTTCCCTCCTCCTGCCTTCTCTGCTTCCTTCCTCGAGATCGCGAGCCTCGATCTTCCCCCGCTGCCCTACAAAAAGACTCTTCCTCTCCTTCAACCTCAACTCAACCTCTTCTCCTCCACAACACAACATCAACCTTCACTCACCCACAACCTAATCAAGGTATGCCCTTCCTCTACCACACTGCTTCATACATCATCCATCCAGTCACCAAGCATCGCCGCAATCATTTCACATCGGCACTAACAGTATTCTTGCCGCATTTCTTTGCCTGACTTTGAAGCCAAAGCAACTTGCTTAGCGATAGCCAGAATCCACATCACACAAACACTCTCTTCAGACAAGCCAAGTGAGTTTGCATCGCCAGCATCAGCATTCCACTTTCCTGATTTGCCTGCCTCGAGATTGCCTCATCGCTGCTTCCTTTTCCTTGCTCCTTCTGCTTCTTCCTTCCTCCTTCCTGACTTACCTCTCCTACCTTCCCTCAGTCTCTTGTCTTCAAAACCTCAACCTCTTCCTCTTCCCTTTCCTCTCCTCTTCCTCAACCTCTTCCACCTTCAACCCAGCGCATACACATTTGATCCTACTTCTGCTTCTACAAGCGACTGACACTTTGATCCAACAGAACCATTCGTCCAACCCATACCTCAATCACTCACTTCAAACACCGACATCATGGCTCAGTCTGGTCGCCCCTCTGGCATGAACATGGACGGCTCTGCCACCGCCAGTCCCGGCCGCAGCCGCTCCGGCTCTGCTTCTCAGCGTCCCAACCCGTTCGGACCCTCCATGGGCTTCGATCCCGCCAAGCCCGAGGGCGGTCCTGCCAAGGACCACATCAACACGCGCATTGACCTGCCCGCCGAGGCTTACTCTGCCGGCGACACTAGAAAGTTATGTCACTGCCACGTCTTGGACTCGAAAACTGCGGGTGACTAACACTGTTATAGAACGCCGGCGAGACGCCCTTCGCGAAGCGCCCCGGATACAACACCGGCACCAACCGTGCCAATCTGGAAGTCAACCAGTTCCGGGTCAAGTCCTGGAACGAGAAGATGACCATCTACCAGTACGATGTCATGATCTCGCCTGCTCCGCTCAAGTACAACGTCGTCTTCCAGAAATGCTGGAAGCATCCTTCCGTTCAGGCCATGCTCGGCAAGTACAAGATCGGCAAGGACACGTGCAAGTGGCTCAGCGATGGTCGCAAGTTGGCCTGGTAAGCTTCTCAATCCTGCCTGCCTGCCTTGTCTGTTCGGTTTTCTAACGCGCACATACAGGTCCCCCGTTCTCATCAACCGCGGCGAGGAGCGTCTCCTCGTCGACCTCGATGAGGGCCTTCCTCCCCCCAAGGCCGGAAGCAAGCCGAGGAAGGAGAACAAGTTTCACTTCGTCATGCGCAAGACCAAGGAGGTGCACCTGGCCGCCCTCGAGGCTTACCTCACCGGCAGGATGGACTGGGACAACTCCATCCTCGAGGCGATGAACTTCCTGGACCATCTCGTCCGCCAGTTTCCCTCGGAGAACCTTCTCTCGATCAAGCGCAACTTCTACAACGAGAAGTCCAACAGCCCCAAAGACCTTGGTGGCTGCGTCGAGGTCATCAAAGGTGTCTACGCATCCGTCCGCATGAACCAGACGGTCGGCTCCGGCCGTGGCCTTGGGCTCAACGTCGACGTCGCCAACACGGCCTTCTGGAAGGGCGGTTCGCCCCTTCACATCTTCGTCAAGGACTTCCTCGGTACTTGCAACGGCGCCTGGGGAAAGATGTCGCCCGATGGCATTGCCACTCTTCTCCGCCCGGTCCGCCAGAATGACAAGAACGGCCGACCCTGCTTCGTCATGTCGGAGGCCTTCAAGCACCTCCGCAAGCTGGCCAAGCTGAGCTTCACCCCCAAGCACCGTGGCAAGGAGAACTGGGACAAGTCGTACCGCATCCAGGGCTTCGCATTTGGCCCCGAGTACGGCGAGAAGGGCGCCACCGCCGCCAACGTGCGCTTCACGAACAACGGCGTCGAGATGAACATTGTCGAGTATTTCCAGAAGGCCTACGGCTACAAGATCCAGTTCCCCAACTGGCCCCTGGTTCAAACTGCCCGTTCTGGCTTCTTCCCCATGGAGGTCTGCATCGTCAAGTCGATGCAGCGCTACACCTTCAAGCTGGGTCCCGACCAGACGGCCAACATGATCAAGTGCGCGGTGAACCGTCCCAACGAGCGCAGAGCCGAGATCATGAACTCCAAGAAGCAGCTGGCTTGGTCCGATGACCCCTACCTCAAGCAGTACGGCGTCGAGTTCGACGAGAACATGATCAAGACCCAGGGCACTGTCATGGCCCCGCCCAAGATGCAGTACGCAGGCGGCGCGCTCATTGACCCCAAGTTCTCCGGCCGCTGGGACCTTCGCGGCAAGAAGTTCTTCGTCCCTAACCGCGCCCCTCTCGCCTCGTGGGGCATCATCATCCTGGAGAACTCTACCGGCAAGGCGCAGGCCGCACAGTTCGTGCAGATGTTCAAGCAGATTTACACGGGACACGGAGGAAAGATTGTGAAGGACGCCATCGTGATCGACAGCGAGGCCCGCAACAACAACATGGCGGAAGCTGTCGCCAAGGGTTACGCCGCGGTCAAGGCGGCGACCAAGCAGACGCCTCAGCTGCTCTTCTGCATTCTGAGGTTCAACAACGCCGGCTCATACGAGCGAATCAAGAAGTCGGCAGACTGCCGTTTCGGCGTTCTTACCCAGTGCGTGCTGTCTCGCCACGTCGAGAAGAACCAGGGCCAGTACCACTCCAACGTGGCCATGAAAGTCAACGCCAAGCTTGGCGGCATCACCTGCCGTATCGCAGGACCGAGCCCGACCACGCCCGCCTTCTTCAAGGAGATCACGATGATCATGGGCGTTGACGTGTCCCACTCGACCCCTGGCATCGACGCGCCGTCCATGGCGACGATGACCATGTCCATGGACAAGGATGCCACATTCTACAGCGCTGCCGTCGAGACCAACGGCTACCGCGTCGAGATGCTCTCGCCTCTCAACATCCGCAACTTCATGGCGCGGCTGATGCCCACCTGGCACAAGCGCATGGGTCATCCGGCGCCGCCGCCTCACATCATCTACTTCCGCGACGGTGTCTCCGAGGGTCAGTACTCCCAGGTTCTCGAGTACGAGATCAAGACCTTGAAGGAGATGTTCAAGGAGAAGTACCCGGGCGCCAAGCAGCCCAAGTTCACCGTCATCGTGGCCACCAAGCGCCACCACATCCGGTTCTTCCCGCAGAAGGGAGACAGAAACAACAACCCCCTCCCGGGCACTGTTCTCGAGAAGGACGTCTGCCACCCCTTCTGGTGGGACTTCTACTTGTGCTCCCACGTCGCCATCCAGGGCACCGCCCGCCCGGTCCACTACACGGTCCTCCTTGACGATGCCAACATGACGACCAACGCCCTCCAGCAGATGATTTACGGCCAGTGCTACCAGTACGCGCGCAGCACCACCCCCGTCTCTCTGCACCCGGCGATTTACTACGCCGATCTCGCGGCCGGCCGCGCCCGAGCGCACGAGAACATTGCCACCTCCCAGGGCTTCCGATCCGGTCCTAAGGCGGCAGAGATGGTCGATGAGTACGGCGCGCGTGGTCAGAGCATGTTTAAGAGCGAGCGCCCCACGGAAGCCCTGCAACTCCTGCCCCTCGGCGGCTCTGTCCCCGATTCCGACCCCGCCAACGCGGAAATGTTCAAGAACACCATGTGGTACATCTAGAGCAGCAGGCAACGAAAGGAAGTCAAGACGCGAGGATATCGACAGAGAACGGACAGGCTATTGAGCGATATGGAGAGACTGGGAAATCAGCAAGCATGTCGTGGAGAATGGGTAGCGGAGGATGGTTAAACTAGTTCCGGGTCTATCCAGTAGGTCGGATGGGCCTCAATCAGCATAGATAGCGAACGTTGCCATTTCTCAACTTTTGATCTTGACTATGGCCGTGATGTGATGGTTGAGTGACACTGCGGGCTGTTCGTGACTTGACCTAAAGAGACATCAAAAAGTTCTCGCCTCGGGATGTCTCTACCGAGGAAAGAAGCTAGCTTTTTCATTCCTCGTAGCGCTGTCTCCGTCCAAAATGAAAACACGGCAAACCGCTGCTACGAAGTCGTGGAGTTACGGAGCAGGTCGACACTGGCTGCGGTTGCTATCTAAATTGCCTCGTTTCTTTGCCTCGGCCTATGCAACGCCTATGTCATGTCCGCCCGTTCCACCGCTGCTCCAGCTAGTATCAGAGCCGACGCCATCGTCCATGGGGCTAAAAGCAGCGTCAAGTCGCGATGCAGTACTAGAGTTCTCATCGAGAGGTGCCGAAGGAACCGTGGGAAGAGGCGGGTCTCGTCGATGGCATTAGCGGTGCTTCACTTTACGAGCCTCGTCCTGCAGAGCGCGAAACGCGGGTTCTGCAGCATGGAGATACGAGAGCGGAATCGATCTCGCAAAGCTTCCTGTCCTTCTGTGAAGCGTTGCCGTGGTACTGTCTCTGGCGCAGATGCGTTTGGGAGTGCGAATAGAGCGGAACTGGAGGTTGCCGCGACTTTCTCTACAAGTTGAGACGTCGTCATCTATGTGTTTGGAAGAGGGGGCGTTGACGGTTGGTATTCAATCGTCTTTGGGTTCTCGAATGCTGTCCCGAGTTTAAATGTGCTTTTCAAGGAAACGTCCGGCGTTGCTCAAGCTTACTTCGGTGGTTTTTCTGCGCAAGGATATTACAAAGCCATGGTTTTCGGACCCGGTATCTCGAGAGTTGGCGTTCTAACAACATCGGTGGTGCTTCTCACCTCTAGGCTGAGTCTCGCGGCCACGGACGTCTCTCTTGGACAACATCGTGAAAGAAGTCTTGAGAAACCTCGCCTTGCCTACTAGCGAGAATCTATCAAACTCCCCTTTCAACTCTGCATGATACACGTCAAGAAAACTCCCCCGCAGATTGAACAGCGCGCAAGGGGACGTGTGTGTTAAGTAAACCACCCCCTCCAACCATCGAAAGATTCCACAATGTTGATCAAAGAGCCTTCAAGGGAGAATTGGCGTTCTTTCACCCACCTTTGGGGCGAAACCTTTCCAGCGTAGACACTCTTTTTATTTGCGAAGTGTTGCCAGGGGGGAGTTCTTGTTCAGTGGTCTTTGGGACACTGGATATCTCGCATTCTATCTCTCTTACGTACCGCTGCTGTGAAAATGGCGGAAAGTAGAGACGAGGATGACGAACGGCTTGGGCTGATGTGGCTGTACCGGAAGGCGAGATGTTCGAACCCATGGATGTGGAATCAAAAGCCCGCCATTTGTCAAGGTTCAGTTCCCAAGTCCACGACTCTGCTGGGTGCACACAATACGTCGTCTTTCCCGATTCGTCAAACTGGGCGATATACAACATGCCCCCCCCCAGCAAGGACATTCATTCGTCAGATGAGGGGAAATAGCATTCGGTTGTTTGAAAAAAACGTTGGAAGACTCTTTTGCTCTCTTACTACCTTACCGAGGCTCATAAGATCCTGACCGTCCAGGCAACCGGTCTCAAATCACCCTCGCGCGGAAGGCGGAGGGGCTGCTTGCACGCCAGCGACCTTGAAACATATGGCAAGAGACTAACGGTGCTCTGAAGGAGAGGTTGCGGCTGTTCCGCTGCTCGGTCGAGATATCGAAAGAAGCACACACACGCACACACACAGAACGAATACCTTGCTCTTCACGCCTCACCTCGTTGAATCTCCTCACGAATTGCAGGAGGAAGCTAACCTCACATCAGTTTCACACTCTTTGATCCCGTGTAGAATCACAGATCCCGACGTGAACAAGTCCTAACCAGCCCCCCCCTCCAGTTGACCTCCTTGAATCTTCCGAGTACCCGGATTCCGGATGCTCGACACCAGCCGTTTGCATTGGGCAAGCCAGCAACCGCCGCGGGACAGTGTCTCTTCGACAGGATTGGGATTCGTGGGGGAAAAAGAAACAACGTCTTTTCTTGACTCCAGCTCGCCCCGGCCTTCCATCATCACTGGCAAGATAACCTTCATCGTCACCGCCCTGCAAATAGACCGAACTACCGTTCCTCGGACCCGTTTCCTCGGACCCGTTCGGATATCTCGAGGTATCCCCCGAGACAATCGGCGCCTTGCCCCAGTTCATCTCTCTCTTGGGGAGACGCACATCACGATGGCCACGAGGACCGTGATAAAAAGGACGGCGTTCAACGAAATCTCAAGACGAGTCGCTGACAAACACATCATCCCCCGTCACATACCTCACAACATGTAATCAAGTCACTCACACTCCTCAGGATCCGTAAACACGTAAACTTCTTGATGCAGCTCTGGTATAGTCGTACATGATCCATCATCATAGACTTCCTGGGGGAAAAAATGGACATGAAGAAAAGGAAAAAGCGAAGCAAATGACACACATACAACACCCCCCAGCGCGCGCTCCCTTTTTTCCAAGCAAGCAATTAATACGCACGCACATGGCTTTTTATACGTAGCATGGCGGACTCCCTCCCCCCGCAAAAGTCCAGTGTCACAACCCCCACATGAGCTCTCCACGCAGTGACATCAGTGCAACCCCCCCACACCAGCAACCCACTCTCGGCGCATTTCCCTCCCGAGAGGGCATCGCATCTACTTCGAACTCACGACGACGTTGGGCACGGCCAGCGTCTCCCCCTTGCCCGAGGCGACGGGCATCTCGCGCCCGCTCTCCTCGGTGCCGAAGTTGGAGCTCGCGCGGCGGCTGAGCGTCAGCCCCGCGACGGACCGCGCGCCCGGCCCGTAGTTGATGTTGCTCGCCTTGTCGAGCGTCTCCTTGCACATGCGCAGGAACACGGCGCCCAGCTCCGGGCGGTGTAGCGGGATCAGACTGAAAAAGAGCGACGCCGTGATGCGGAAGAGCGTCTTGCGGTGCAGGCGCACCGAGTACGTCTCCTCGAGGAAGGTGAAGAAGTGCTCCTGCAGCTCGTCGAGGAGGTCCGAGTCCGCCTCGTCCAGCAGCGGCGCGTCGTTCTGGAGGGCCCCGCGGAGGTCGTGGTTGTTGGCGCTCATGAAGAGGATGTGGTCGTAGCCGCAGAGCGACTGCAGCACCTTGCCGAGGTCGTAGTGGATGTCGCCCTCGGGCGTGAGCGTGTTCTCGAGCTGGCAGCGCACGTCGATGAAGCTGACGAGCTTCTCGTCCTTGGACAGGATGGCGTTGCTAAACACGGGGTCGCCGTGGATCACCTGCGCGTGCACGCCCTTCTCCTCGGCCTCGTACGTGTCGAGGAACTCGTTGATGCGCGCGAAGAGCGACGCCGCCAGCGGGCCCAGGGCGTCGTACTTGTCCTGGTGCTGGTAGTAGCGGCTGCGCAGCTTGGAGCCGTAGTTGGCGTAGATGTTGACGCGGTGGTTCGCGCGCGCCAGCGAGTGCTCCTCGAACTTGGCCTCGAGCGCCGCCGGGATCTTGAGCGTCGCCT
This sequence comes from Colletotrichum sojae, assembly GCA_014235955.1. Classification (NCBI taxonomy): domain Eukaryota; kingdom Fungi; phylum Ascomycota; class Sordariomycetes; order Glomerellales; family Glomerellaceae; genus Colletotrichum; species Colletotrichum sojae. The sequence continues at coordinate 27,501 of WIGN01000345.1, read as the reverse complement.
TGTCGGTGCTGGCCGTCGTGTGGATCGTGTGCAGCGACTTGAGCAGCGAGATGAGCCGGCCCTTGGTGATGGACCGCCCGACCAGCAGGTGCGAGAAGGTCAGCCCGCGGCGGTTCTCCATCGTGATGTTGTAGATGGACGTGTCGGCGATGTAGTCGACGTTGTACACCGTCGGGAAGATGTGCGCCACCTCGGACGGCATGTGCGAGTAGAAGAAGAGCTCGCCGAGGATGTTCTCCGACTTGCTCGACTTGATGACCTTGTCGCCGATGATCTGGATCGTGTTGAAGTCGCGCGCCGCGATCATGCCCGCCTTCTTGGCCTCCTCGGCCGTGCCCGCCTCGTCCCCGATCAGCGCCGCCGGGTCGCGCTCGTCCAGCAGCCAGCCGATCTCGCGCATCGTGTCCAGGTTGGCGTTGACCGCCAGGTCGTCGACGTAGACGTCGGCGTACGGCTTGCCGAAGTGGATGTCGTGGTAGGGGATCTCGTACTTGGCCAGCTGCGCGAACGTGACGGGGCCGACGTCCGCGAGGACGGAGCCGATGTTGCCGTGGTGCGTGCGCATGCGGCGCGCCGTTTGCTAGAACGTGTCAGCTTGGGTCCTCTTGGTCTTCCCACTTACACGCGCGCCAAGACCGTCGACTTACAATGATGATGTAGTGCCCCGCGTTGTACAGCTGCTGCACGAGGCGGATGTTCTTCTCGATGGGCGGGCAGGTCGAGTAGTCGCCGGGGATGGCGGGCACGCCGACGAGGGTCATGTCGAGGTCGAAGCAGAAGCGGCGCTTCTTCAGCTTGATGGGCAGGTTGGAGGTGTCGGTCTTGAGGAGCTTCAGGAGGTCCTGCAGCTGCTCGGGGGTGCCGACGACGCTGAAGTCCTTTGTGCTCACGGGCATGCCCAGGTAGGGCACGCCGTTCTGGATCATGAGGGCGATCATCTGCGAGGTGTAGTACTCGCCCACCTCGGAGCCGTCGGGCCTCTTCATGTCGAGGTTCTCGGCAGCCCACGACTTGAGCTGGCCGGCGCTGGGGAACACGTACGCGCCCGTGTTGGCCTTGTTGGAGATGGCCTTCTTCTCCTGGATGTCGACGATCTTTTCCAATCCGTCCCTGCGTGCGTCCTCGGTCAGTCCAGCCGGCGGGGAAGGGTATGTTGCTTGCGACTCACTTTGTGGGCTCCGTCTTGATGTAGGAGAAGATGGGCTTGTCGCCGACGTCGGGGAAGTAGAAGCAGCCGCCGTGGCCCTTGGGCATGTTGCGGATGTCCTGGAGGACGTCGGCCCAGTAGATGGTATCGCAGTCGAGGGAGACGGTCTTGCGCTCGAGGTGCTTCTTGGTCATGCTCTGGGTGACGATGTACAGCTGCGAGGGGCACAAGTCAGCAACCCGCAGCTCCCGAGCTTGGCCGTCTCTCTACCCCTCTACGGGCGAGAAGGCATGGAGGGGAAGCTTACCGTCTCGCTGGCGCCCTTGGTCTGGTGGCGCAGGCGCAGCAGTCTGAAGTCGATCTTGGAGAAGGTCTTGCTCACGAGCTGGCCGATTCTGAACTCGTCGTCGACCTCCTCGTTGATGGCCATCCACAGGGTGTCGCCGGGCTTGAGGCTCAGGTTGTCGATGAGCCACAGCAGCATGGGCCGGCCGACAATGTTGATCAGAGGCTTCGGGTAGCGGTAGCCCTCCTTCGCGAAGCGGGAGCCAATGCCGCCGATTGGGATAATGACGTTGATGGGCTCATAGTCGAGGTTGTCGCCATTCGTGGCCGCGGCAGCAGCAGTGCCGTTGGCGGCTGCTGCTTTCGTCTGAGGAGCCATTGTGTCGAGGGACGGTGGGTGAGGGGTCAACGGGAGCGAGATCGCGGGTGGTGTTGCTCGCCAGATGCGAAAAAGGAGTGGTGGAACGGACAGAAAATGTCAGTCACTCGGGAAAAAAGTTCGGCGGCAGAGAGGGGGCCCGGTAAGTGTGTTCTGGCCTGTCGCCAACACGATAGGAATGTCTCAACTTGGTGGCGGTGAGGTGAGACTTGGGAAACACCACAGCCGAGAAACACTGCGTTATGCCAGCGAAGGGATGCCTGAGAGAGGGGCAGCAGAATGCAGATCTACAAGGCTTCAAACCCAGCTGTCGGGAGAAAACAGACACAAACTGGAAAAGAAGAAAGCGAAGCAAGAGCTCTAGCACTGGCGGAGGGAATCTGGATGGACATGGGCAAAGAAAAAGGACCGGCAACGGGGGGTTAGAACTTAGGTGTCCCTCTCGTGTGTCGCACTCAATCCGCATACATAGTACCAGCAATGGAGGCCGGGTACCTGGCGGATATGGAGCACCACTCAGTACATCTGTATCCGTACGGAGTACCTCCAGGTACGTATCGTATCCTTGCAAAGGCGATCTCGCCATGTACTCAGATTATGTAAGCCCAACCGGACCAGGGAGACGAGGACTTCAGGGGGGGACAAAAAAAAGTTCGGGTCCTCTTTCTGGCGAGAATCGGCTTGGCTATTTGGATTTTTTTTTTTCTTTTCTCTCTCTCCAACCACCGAGCAGATAGGTGCGACGCGGGCATGTGCGGCCCCCAAGATTGCACTCGATTTAGGGGCCCTTACGCCCCTACGTGCCCCTCCATAATTCCTCTCCTGGGCCTATTGTTGCTTGGCCTCTATTGCCTGCCTGCACTGGACCGACCTCGCCGAGGGCAAATAGTTTGTTGGTCTTGGTATCCGTAGGTATCATGGACTGACAGGGGCCCTGCCCCTCAAGGGTCCTTTTGCGCAGCCTGCCGGTGCTTGTGGTTCCCATGCCTGGCGATAGCACCGAGTGGGCTGGACCGCGTAGAATACCTTAGACGAGGAAAAAGCAGCCCACTCGCTTCTCGGCGACAGTTCAATTCCAGTGTGTTCTTCTGGTCGCGGTGGGAACCAACGACACACAGGTGACAATCCATCTAGCACTCGTCCCGTAGCGACAGCACCATCCCAATGCCTGACCGGCCGAAGTATTCAACAAGATGCGGAGTGGAGCCCGTCGACCTCGAGACTCTCGACCGCAACCCCGGCCGGGGGCAGTTAGCGCATTCTCAGACTTGCACTGTGCGCTGTAACCCCTGTCACCCAAGAGAACCCTCGACGCCCGGACCAGGCCAGCCCAGGCTGTCGACCCTGTCTGGGCCCATCGTGGGGACTACGACTTCCGCGATATGCTGGATCTGGACGTGTCCGTATTTCCGCAGAGGCAGGTAGCACGCGCGCCAAGTCGCTCAGCCATTCCGTCGGTTGTCAAGTCCATCACAGCCTTCTCTTGCGTCGCCTTCTCTCGTGTTTTTTTTTTCTTTACGCCCCAGCCAGGCCATTGCATCTGTGCATGTATGGTATCGTCTGGCGACGTTACCCCGAGGAGAAAGATGGACGCCTGCACGTACGATGGCCATCGGACTCTGCTGGGATGAGGACGGGAGACGGCAAGTGAGGGGCGGAACTTTGTGCCCGACGGAAGCAAGCGTCGCTTTGACCAGCGCAAACTGACCTCACCAGCGCCTTCGCCCGTCGACTCCTCTCCCTTTCCTGCCTTGGCCATCTCAATTTCAGGCTGGCTTCGAACTGTCTTGCTCTTGGCCCTGGTTCAGGGGCAACCAGCACGCAGCACCGGGACGGGCGCATGGAGATGGGACGAATGCAGTAAAGATGATCCCGTCCTTGCAGCTCGCTCGCTCGATGGGCAGGACGAGAAAGGTAGACGCCGCGGAGGCCAAAGAACAGAGGAAATCAAGCACCATTGGCAGGAACGCCTAGCTGCAGCCCATCCCAGCCCGAGGCCGGGGTGGTCGCAGAATTGCTTTCCTCATGCTGTCAGCCCTGCGTGGGATTGGCGGAGACGCAGGGGGCACCGTCGTCCAACGTGGGTGGGTACGAAGAAGAGGCGGCATTGGCTGGCGTCGTGATTGATTGCAAGAGGCTTGGGAAAGTCGAGTCTCGTTCAACATTGCGAGCCGGCAAACGTGCGTCAAAGGATCCAAGATTGATGGCGGTTGCCGTCATTTAGGTGGCCCAGTCGCGTCTGCGGACTGCCGTCCAATTTGCTCTGCCTCCGTGGCTCAGAGGCTCGTCATTTCAACGTGCAGATTGTTGATGCGCTGACGCATTGGCTACAGTTGTTCCGGACTCGACGACTGGGAAGATGTGACTTGCGGATTGGACGGACGTTACAAAAATCGCAAGACGACTCTGTGATTGTGACTGTGATTATGATTAACGCATCCGCAGGGCGGCGTGAGATCCACAGGCCTGAACCCATGGACGTAAGGGCAATAAAGTCTGATAGATGGCGCCCAGCCCAGCGGACGGCACTTGGCCATGGTTGAGAGCAGCGACGCGACGGTGGTTGAAAGTCTGATTGATAGACAGCCGCGTCATATGGCGATGCCCACAAACTCATCCCCCATGTGCCTGTCGCCTGGTAGTGTACCGTATTAGTAGCGGTAGGGATAAAATAGCAGCTTGGGACGGACCGACAAAGGAAAATAAAAAACCGCCGGCGGGCCAGCGCTCGCTCTGAAACAGCCTCTTGACTCGGTGCACACGCTGACAGTTGCCCCAGTTGCCCAGGACGGCTGTAGAGTGGAAATGGCACCATTTTTTGTTCCCGAAGCTACCGACCAAAGGGCGCCGCGAGGAGGGAAGATGCCGGTGCCGTCCGGGGAATACTTTTACAGCGAGTCCTTGTTCAGATAAAGTTATCTGGTGCGTTTCATTCTCCAGGGAGGACGCCTCACTCGGAAAGCCACACCCAAACGCCAGTGACGTTGACGATGGTCGACCGCCAGGAGGGTGGCACCACTGCCGCCAAGGCGCGCATCTTCGTTTGAAGTCGTCGCGGTGATGGTCGACGAGGCGAGCAAGGCAAGGTTGTGTACGGACGGGAGGGAGGGCGACAAAAGAGAGGACGAACCAGCAGTCCGGGTCGGTCTGGCTGGCTCTGTCGCTCGGCCACGGTGTCGTAATAGCTGCGTCGTCGCCGTTCCGCATGGCGTCTGTGCTCCGCCGGTGTCGTGCGGTTGTCTTCGACCTCTTCTCGAAGCATATCGAGACGACACGCGTCGAGAGCCGAATAGAGCCTCAGCTTTACGGAGTAGTCCGTTGGGACGGCAATGGCAGCCACGGTAGCGGCAGGGTTGCGCTGGCGAACGATCCGTATGCGCATTCTCGGACTCTGTAATACCGTTGTCTCTTCACATGCTGCGCATACATCCTGACGCCAGGCTTTCTATGCTGTAGTCTAAGCCTGTAAAGAAGTGAGCATGCTGTAGTAGGCTTGACTGCCGCGGTTGCGTCCGGTGTGGGTGGCCCCATGTTGGTAGGCGAAGTCACGAGATGTTGGATGCTGTTGGATGCTGTTGGATGCTGTTGGTGATAGGGACGTTTTGTAGAGGGGCCGTCCCAAAGTACCTCTATCAGTCCGATAGTGGGTTATTTTGCAAGGGCTGTTTGACGGCTGCCTAATGCCCGGATACGAGCCGACGTTCTATTGGTTTTTGCCGATGCAAGAGTGTTCGCCCGGAAGAGAGAAAAATGGTCGACGTGCGAAGGAGGGAAATCTGATTGGTATTGAACCTCAAGATAACGTCGAATTTCATGCCGCAGCGTCGTCTGTCTGGCTTCCTTCTGGCTTCTTTTCTCCTCTGCCGCCAATTCTTCTTTCCAAGACACTCGTTGGGCGGGTGGCGCGACAAGCATTCTTCAGTGGACGTGATTTGACCACTTTACCGATGCGATCTGACTTGGCGATAGCGGCAAGTCGGCAAATACGGCACCCGCGTGGGCAACCCAGGAATCCGGGCAGGAAGAACAAGCATATGATGTTGCAGCCCCAACGCACGTCGTCTTCTTCGGCTTCTTCGAACTTCTCTGCCACTTTTCTCAGCACGACATCGTCAATTGACGCGGACGGGTACGGTTAACAGTGACACGGCAAAAGTCCGCAGGCCGACGGTCATCTTACCGGATCCACGCTCGCACTCGGCCGTCCAACAGGACGAATGGCAAAAGGCAACGAATGGGGTTCCCCAATTAACGCTAATTGATTGATGAGCAATCTGGAAGTAGGATTCCCTTACGGCGTGAGGTGGAGTCGCGATGTAGTAAGTGAGATCCATTCAAGGCGGGCCGTACTGTACGAATAGCCTTTGACACAAGGAGCACTGTGCCATGTACTTCCCCGAGGCAGGACCAAATGGTGGAGTTCCAGATCATGAGCTTGACCTGCGCAACTGCGCCTTCCCCCTGGAAAATGCGCCGTCTGGTGCCCTTTTCTGCGCCTTAGCCCCAGGGGCAAGGGGGCAGCAGTCAGCAACTGCGGGCCACGCACCTTCCCCAAACAGGTACGGTACGAAGCCGACCTGCAGCCTTGGCCAACCAAGCCATGAAATGAGAGACACCACGGCACATTGGCACACAGCACCAGAGACAAGAATCCTCCTGTCAGACCAGGCCAAGAACTGGCCTCCTTGCCTCCCTAGCCAGTGCAGCCGCACGTGTGTCTCGGGCCTGTCGTCAGCGGCAGAGGGGGGGCGGGAGGAAAGAAAAAAAATTCTGACACATTGCGCGGGCTTTTGGAGCGATAAGATTGAGTTTCCCCCTTTTCCTCACACAAAAGTACCGAAATCATTGGGTACCACCTGCTGGAAGCAACATGTGAGGGTTGATACTGTGATAAGGATGCGGGAAAGGATACATCGCACTTACCTAACCACAGCTCACCGAGTATCGCACACACAAACAAAACACAAACACACCAAGTACTGTTGCATAGGTACCGATCGAGGTTTCAAGCAGTCGGCACCGTACCAGCACCGCAGCCCGGTCAGTCCCGGCTGGCTGTCTCGGTGCTCGATGGATGAACGTCGTAGTAGTCGGAGCTTCGGGGCGCTGAGCACTGGGCAGCGGGCAAAGATAGCACCAGCAAACAGGCCAAAACGGCCCCTTGCTTTGTTTTCTATGCGTAAAGCACATTGGTCGCCGGAATTTGCTCTGTAGAGAATAGCTACGGATCGATTGATGACACCCTGGATACGGCCTCGCTGGCGCTTTACAACCCTCAGTAGCACCGGACCGGTGTCCTGGCTTGCCTGACGTTGTACCGCGGCCCTGTTGTTAGAGATCGGCTACTTTAATCCTGACACAGTGCGGCTCTCCTAGGGCACCCCCGTCAAGCAGGTGTGAGTGAGATGGCCCACGACTGGACCCCCTTTTCACTGGGTTTAGCGATCACTTCAGGGGCCTACAGCAGCCACTGCTAGGTACCTACTCGCCCAGGTGCCTGGCCGGGCGGACTGCCACTGCCAGGACAGCGCCCATCGACCGCCGGTCCCCGAACGTGCACTAGGTGCGGGCAGCGCACCGCGCCGCTGGTGCACCGTGTGGTCCCCCTCCCTCACCCAATCACAGCCCGTTCTATTTTCTTCATTATCCACTCCCAATCTGGGGGGGCTCTGAACCTTCCCTCCATTGGAACTGCTTGGCCACAGGTAACTGTAACACACACTCGCAGCACGCGAGGTATCCCCAGCGCAAGAAGTGGCAGGCACTGTACCTCCCGGAAAGTCTGTCAGCTCCGTGTGGGCACCTCCAGGATTCGGCTTCCAGCGCTCGCTCCAGGCTCTCCCCCCTCCGCCTCCCCTTCCCTTGCCTTTCCCGTTCTCGAGGACCCTTCGCTTCGCCGTCGCGCTGCAACACCCATTCCTGCACTTCCGCCTTCCCTTGTGTAATTTGGTTCCAATTCTTTTCCTCCTCCCTATCCCATCGTCCTGCCCAGTGTAAGGCCTTTTTCCTTTTGCGACCTCGGGAGCGGATTCCCAGACGACCGACAGTCGACGCCCACGACGAAGACGAAAGACGAGCGAACGACACGAATCGACGGCAGTCAAAAGAAAGGGAAAAAAATCCAGACGCATGACGGACACCACGGCACTGCCAGCGTCATCCCCCCGCCCCCAGCAAACCTAAAGATAACCAGAGACGTCTCTCCTGCTTTCTTGCAGACCACCGGGCGCGCGTCAGCAATCCCAAGATCCCGTCCTCCAAGCACACACTTGCACTGCAGCCCGGCCAAGTGTCTCCTCTGTGCCCAGTCCATCCTGCAGCACGCTGCCAATACCTCTCTCCCACCACGCTCGTTTGCCCGCCCGGCCCTCGAACTTTTTTTTTCCTAAACCGCGCGAGCCTCGAACCCCTCCGTCCCTCGAACGTCGATAACCGCCTCTGCTGTGGCTGGTTGAAGAGAGAAGAAAGACATCCGACGCCATGCTACGACATGGGAGCATACTGGGGCTCTTCCTGAAGCCCCTAGGCTGGATTCCCAGCGGGCCTCAGCATGCCGCATACGCCGCCGCCCTCGGCCTGGTCGCGATCCAGGTCGGTATTGGTATCGTTATGAAGCTGTCGCAGACTGGCGGCTCCTACTCGTTCTCGCCATCCGCCTCCGTCACCATCTCCGAGTTCTTCAAGATGGTCCTGTCCACCATCTTCTTCTACAACGAGTGCAAACGCCGCGCCGCAGACGGCGTTCGTCCCTCGACCCGCGGCGGCGGCAGCGGCTACTCCACCCTCTCCACCGAGCTTCCCATGAACGAGCGGAGCAGCCTGGATGAGAAGCGCGGCGAGGAGGAGAACCTCAACGGCAGTTCGAGCTCGAGCAGTGCCTCCGGCGTCGATAAGCACACGGGCCCCCTGCCGCGGCTCGACCTGAGGACGTACTGGAGCTACGTCCGGGGCGAGGTCACCCGCGATGTGCGGTACGGCTTCTGCAACCTGGCCCTGTTCTACGTGCTCATCAACAACTCGGTATGTCGTTGGGATTTTTTCACACATTGAACACGACTAACTGGGCCCAGATCTTCGTCAGTTACAAGATGGCCGACCCCGGCACCATCCAACTGACCAAGAGCGGTGTCACTTTCATCACCGCCCTCGTCATGATCGCGACCCTCAACACCAAGATCTCCAAGATCCAGTGGATTGCTATCGTCATGCAGGTGAGTCGCCAAATCCCCCTCCCGGCGTTCTGTGCTTGGTTCTAACAGATGCAGATTTGCGGCTTGATGGTTACTCAGTACAACCCCGAGACGGGTACCACGTACCCCTTCAGCACGTACTTCATCCTGCTCTTCCAGGTCTTCCTGAGCGCTTCCTCGGGCGTGTACAACCAGGCCCTGCTCAAGACCGACGACTCGAGCTTGCACGCCGACAACATGATTCTGTACGCTGCCGGTGCCGTCATGAACCTGATGTGCCATATCGTCATCAAGGTCCTCAAGGCCGACGAGCCGGGCTTCTTCGAGGGTTACAACAGCTTCGGCGCTATCATGGTCATCGTCAGCAACGTCTTCATCGGCCTTGCCATCACCGCCGTCTACAAGTGTGAGTACCGACCGTCTCAGTTGTATTTAACCGCCGCTAACCCTCCCCAGACGCCGACGCCGTTATCAAGTGCTTCGCGACGGCCGTGGCGACCGGCATCCTGCTCTACGTCTCGCCCATCCTCTTCGGCACCAAGCTCAGCTTCCTGGTGCTGCCCGGCACCGTCGTCGTCTTCGTCGCCTCGTGGCTCTACATGGACAACCCGCCACCCAAGGATGCGACGCCCGCATCCAACGAGCCCCAGAAGATGTCCTTCTTTTCCAAGCTGGCGGCCGTCGCCCGCAAGTTCAACAAGATGTTCCTGATCGTCTCCACCTTCATCACCATCGTCATCGTGGCCTTCCTGACCATGTCCGAGGCCAAGATGCCCGACTTCGCCAAGGACGGCGGCTCCAAGGCGTCCTCGCCGTCCGGCCCCACCCCCGTTACCGGTACCGAGGACAAGATCGTGTCGCCCTTCAAGAACACGATGGCCATGATCCGATGGAACTCCGCACGCCCCGAGCGCATCCCGATGCTGCAAAAGTACGCGCCCTTCTTCCACACGGTCCACATCTCGATGCCGGGCATGTTCAAGGACGAGGACCCCGAGTTCCACAACATCACGCACGACCAGTTCCCCGGCACCTTCACCGTCTACAAGCAGGTCGCCCGCACGATGAAGGTCATCCTCGACACGCAGCCCGAGATCGACGGCCTGATGTACTACCACTTCGACGCCTGGATCGACCCCCTCGGATGGACCGGCATGAACCCGTACAACATCCACTTCCCCGCCATCATCGACACCGCGCCGCCCTCCCACGGCGGCCCCGAGTACATGTGCCTGACGGAGATCAAGAACTACAACTGGTGGGGCTGGGGCCAGGACTTCCACCGCACGGCCATGGCGGCCGCGGCGGTGATCGACAACTTCGATCTCGAGTACAAGGTCCGCCGCGACGAGTGGTGCGTGGGCTGGAGCGACATCTACTACATCCCCCGCCGGTTCTTCGCCGACTACATCTTCTTGGCCGAGGTCTTTGCCGGCTTCGGCGTCTTCCACGAGGTCGCCATCCCCACAATCGTCCACATCATCGACGAGAGCCGCCGCCGCAACCCGTACCGGTCGGTCATCGACCACATCAGCGACTGCTGGGGCCACTGCTGCAGCTCGAACCCCAAGGTGCGCGACGTGCTGGGCGCGCGCTGCGGCCACCGCCTCAACTACCTCGAGGACGTGCCGACGAACGCCTTCTACAACAAGCTCGACGCGCAGGCGGCCATCCTCGGCCAGACGCTCAACGCGACCAAGTACGCCATGACGAGCGCCGAGAGCGCGCACATGTTCGACAGCGCGGCCCTCGCGAGCCTCAACAGCGGCGATGCCAAGAAGATTGCGCCCGCCAAGGACGACGCGCTGGAGGACGACCAGCGGGCGGACAAGCTGAACGCGGACAAGGCGGCGGCGGAGAAGGAGAAGCTCAAGAGCGAGAAGGCGCCCATCGACCAGACCGGCAAGCCCGGCGACCCCAAGGCGGACCCGAGCAAGGTCAAGCCGCCGCCGCCGCCGCCGGAGGAGCACAAGGAGCCCCCCAAGCCGGAGGAGCCCAAGCCGGAGGGCAAGCCGGAGGAGAAGAAGGAGGGCGAGAAGAAGGTCGACCCCAACGACGCCCTCAGGGAAGCAGACAAGAACCCCAACGCCAAGCGGAGGTTACGGCGTGAGGTCGCCGCCGCCGTTGCTGGCTTGGGTTACTGAGCAGCGATGCGTTAACGACTTGTACTCTTTTCTGTTTTCTAGCCTGTGCCAACTACTTTTTTTTTTTCCGGTGCACTTGTTTCCAATATTTTCATTTTTTTTGCCCGAGATATCCTACATCGGAAGGGGGGGAGAACCACACGAAGGACGACGCGGCGGATGCTGCATGTTAGATATTGCTCTCATTATTCGCACTGGCAGGCCAAGGGGGTGGTGTGCGCGTATGCCCATTCTACTGATTTCCCGGTCGCGGCACGATATAGACTGTTGCTCTTTTCAGTTGTTTTTTTCTTGGGTACGAAGGGGATGGGGGGGTTAGGCGTACGAGATGGGATTAAGCCTAACGTGACCTACATGCCTGCGAGGGATGAGGATTGATTCCCGGGTTCTTAAAAAGAGTGTAATAAAATTTCCCGATTCACGTCTAGTCTTCTGTGACCTGTGTGTGTTTTCATCTCTTTCTCTATGCGCGTGCCCATCTTTCTCCTTGTGCATGTGTGGAAGTGGGGGTAGATTATTGGGATCCGACTGAGTGGTGGTTGATTCGAACTACACCTCGATGTAAGTTCTGTGCTTGTCGGTATGAGTGTTAGGCGGATCTTCTGATCGACGGTTTCTTCGTCGGATGGAGCGATGATCCGTTTGGTGTTTTGAAACGTCCGCCGTCTCTCTCCCGTGTTGGGACGACGTTGGAGACGGGACGCGGGGGCGTGGGGGGGGGGGAACGGGAGGTGACGTCGTTTCGTTGCAAGACATCGGCGCCGGCGTCCGGGATGCGGTAGTCGGCGATAAGATGGGGTGCAATACGGGAGAGGGGAAATTAGGGGCCTTTCTGGTGACCGGTGAAAGTAAAGCTTTGCGTACCATGGGGTCCGTTCAGAAGGCCCGAATATCATCAAGCTTGTGGGAAGTGCCTAGCCTCCGCGTGTAGAGAAAGAGAACGCACGCGCTACGCCGGCTAAATGACAAAATAATTGCTCGGGACACGTCGTGGCGAGTTTCGTGAGCGCTCTTAGAGCTGGTCCCTTGGCCTGACATTGATATAAGGGTGATTAACGGGGCAAGCTCCTCAGAAGAGTAGACGAATGTTTTCATATCACCTGGTACTCCGTCACGGCACATCACATTCACATCACTCGTAAACGCTCATGAACGAAAGATGCTTCCTAATGCAAAAACGCTACACTCATATCCTGAAACCAAAGCCCCCGAAACCCTACTAAAGCTCGTCCGTAACCCACTCGTCCTTGGCGACCTTCCCCCCCTCGGCGTCGTACGTGCCCCACGAGCTCTTGAGCGCAACGGCCTTGAAATCGAACGTGATCCCCGCGTCGCCCGCCCCGGACCCGCGGGTGAGCTTGATCCTGTCGAGCGGCGCGTCGTTGAAGAATAGCATGGTCCCCGCCTCCACGCCGCCGTTGACGTACACCTCGAGAATCGATCGGTCGATGATGCCGTGCAGGCGGAACTCCACTTCTCCATCAGACCCCGTGTTAGAAGCGGCTTCCAGAGCTTGCACGTCGGAGATGCCGAAAGTTCCCGAGCGGTCCCACGCGGAGCTGGCGCGGGCGATGCTGAAGCTCGCGACGGGCGCGGCGTCGGCGGCGCCGGCGAACTCGAAGGCCAGCGAGACGCGCTCGGCGGAGGCCTGGGAGTCCTGGAAGGAGAGCTCGGCGGAGGCGGTGGATCCTTCTTGGAGGAGGGACTTGGCCATGCGCACGGTCAGGGTCCACTCGACGGCCGGGTTGAAGTCGCGGATGACGGAGCTGGTGCCCTCGATGCCGGAGACGCCCTTCTCGTCGAGGATGGGGTTCCAGCCCGGCGCGGTGGCTGCGAGTTTGGACAGGTCGCCCGCCGGGACGGAGACGAGCTTGTTCGTGGAGGCGTCGAGCCAGTGGCGCCGGATGCCGCCCATGCAGTGGCGCCAGCCCTCGCGGTCGGTCGGGGTGCAGCAGCCGTAGTGGGTGGCGTCGACGGCCCAGGTGACCGAGTAGGCGTCCTCGTTGGCGTCGTCGAGGTGCTGGAGGTGGAAGAAGGCGGTGGCGTACTTGTCCGGGCCGAAGTCGAAGTCGTAGAGGGTGTAGGCGTCGGACCCCGAGGCGTCCGGGGTGAAGGTGGTGCCGTCCCAGTCGCCGGTGAGGTACTTTACTGCGGCCCCGCCGTTCGGGGCGCCGCCGCCGAGGCTGAGGGTCAGGACCCACCGGGCGCCGTCGACCTTGCCGGAGGCGTCCTTGCGGGGGATCTGGAGGAACTGCGGGCACTCGATGAGGCCGATGTTGCGGCCGGGGTTCCAGATGGAGATCTGGGACCACTTGACGAGGTCGGTGGAGGTGTAGAAGGCGACCTGGTTCTCCATGGAGAGGACCATGACCCAGGTCTTGGTCTCATGGTGGAACGAGATCTTGGGGTCGCGGAAGCCGTGCCGGTTGAGGGAGATGATGGGGTTCCCCTCGTACTGGTTGAAGGTCAGGCCGCCGTCGGTGGACCAGGCGACGTGCTGGGACTGCTGGTCGGGCTCCCAGGAGGTGTAGTAGGCGATGATGTTGTCGTTGCCCGAGGTCTCGTTGAAGAAGCCGGACGAGTTGTTCCGGTCGACGACGACGCTGCCGGACCAGATGGAGCCGTCGCGGGCGGTGGCGGGGATGGCGACGGGGTGGTCAACCCAGTTGTAGAACTCGGTGGCCGTGGTGTGGCCCCAGTGCTTCACGCCGTTGCCCGGCACGTTGTCGGCATCTGGGAGGGTTAGTGGTGTCCTTTGAAGGTAGTCTCGTGAGTCTCATCCTAGCGGTGACACATGAAATGGCATCAATGTGAAAGGCGGTATGGTATGTAGTGTCTCGTTCCGGGCCACCCCTCCAAAATGCGGGGTGACGCTGCAACGCTCATCATGGCGCATGTGATGTTTCCGTCTTGGGCAGAGTCGCAACCCTCAGGGGCAAACGGGCACTAGCACGTGTGCAGGACGCAGATCCAATGAGGCGGCGCAGATGCGCAGATGCAGACACAACGCCATGAAGAGCTGATTTGGGGGTGGCAGGCAAGTACCATACTATGGCAGCTTTGCCTTTTTACCTTGCCCGCCTGCTCGGGTCGTAACAGTATGTAAGGTTCCTGCGGGCCACGTCGCACAACCTTGAAAATCGACGGCACGAGGTTTTGAGACGGGCGAAGGGCCGAAGGGGGAATGAAATCACACAAACTACACAACACGAGACTCACATTGGTAGTACATGTGCCAGACGCCGTCCGTGTCGACGAAGAGGCCGTTGGGGTCGTTGAGCCAGTTGGCGGGCGGCGAGAAGTGAACCTGGGGCCGCCAGCGGGCGGAGCGGTCGGGGGTGTCGGCGACCATCCTCGCTTCTTGCGCGGAGCGTCTGAGATCTTGATGGACCGGAGACGGGCCTGATTGTTGTACGCCAGGGAAGAGTCCCGGACGGGCGGATGTCGGTGTCGGCGTTGTGAGCAGCAGCAGCGTCGACAGCAGCGATGCGGATGAAAAGGAGTGTTTCCGCATGGTCAGGCGAGTCCGGCTCCCCCTCGTTCCTTAATAGAGCGAGACCTCCTGGGCAGCGTCAGAGCCTCGGCGAAACGGCGCGGATAAAGGTGGCGGGGGTCTGTCCCTGATCGACAGACTTGGGATGGGGTTGGAGCAGTTGGAGCAGCCGGAAACGTGTCGGCCAAAGGCAAAAAGCGACCTGGGACGAAGCTTATGCGAGGATGGTAAGAGATGATGGGATGGGGATACACGAGAGGCGGTAATGATTCAAAATATTGAAGGGTGACGAGAAACAAAGACAAGTCCAAGTAAGAGACGAGAGATGGTAGCGGGTATTTATCAACAGCCTCGGGAACCGTTCTTGTTTCTTTTGTTCTTCATCAGCAGCTTAGAAACATAAAACATGGCAGCAAGTACTCCGTAACCCGTAACCAAGGCGAGGCAAGCAGCAAAGAAGCGGCAGCGCAGCGGCAGCAGCAGCCAAGCGCTGTAGCGAGTGACATCTGGCTGGCCGGTAGCTCGGCTTGGCTTAGCAGTACCACCGGCTCTGGCGTCTTTTGGAGGGGCATCACACACACCATGCGTCCAAGACAGGTCTCATGACTCTGCGCCCAGATGGCAGGTGGATGGCTCCCGTGCCCCGCTGCTTGCTTACCCCCGCCTGTCTGGGGGGTAGGGTTTGACTTGGGGTAAAGCCGGGAGGACTGGGGAAGTTGGAAAAGAGGGAAGATGAGAGAGTGAGAGTGTACGCGAGAGAGAAGTAAACAAGTCTAATTCATCATCAAAGACTTCATTCAGTGAGAGAAGCACCGGTTCCCGGGTCATCATTGGCCGGGTACCGGAGTACCGGATTCCATCCACCTATGTGGCTGCCACAGTCGCCATCTGGCGCTTAGTGCTTGGGCACTGCCGGACACTAGGTACCTAAGTAGTCCAGTCGCTGCAGCGGTACATCATGATGGAACCACGTTTCTGGGGAAGACATGCGGGGTTGGAGGGGAGCGCTCAGACTCGATGGAACCCGGGGAATAAACAATGGCCATGTGCACTCAGCGGCCTTTTGGGGGATTGGTGTTGACTACGGCCGTCTTTCTCACTAGGTTGTCAACAAGAGTTGTTGGATGGCGGTTGAGACATGGACCTTGGAGGGTAAAAGCTGGTCTTTGTCTCGGACTCTTCATCGCGGTAGTGTACTTGGGTACCTGGATACACTGTAAGCAGGATTGGGGTCCGCTGACGCCCCACCAATGGAAGCGGGAACACTGAATGGGACAAAGGCGGGAAGCCTCACTGGTGTCAGAATCATTCCTCGTTCCTTCCCTGAGACATCTGCACCTGGAGGACCTTCCTCAGTCCATGAGGTTAGGTCGTACTTACCGTACCTACCCCTGCCGTACACCTCCACGGAAGCCAAGACGGACCGGAAGGGAACGTACCTGCCCGGCAGAGGCGTTTGTCTCGCCATCTATCCGTAGCTGCCTCTCCCGAACACCGCTGGCCGGCAACTCTCCAACGCATTACAACAACCACTTCATCCAACCATCAAATTGCCGTACTTTCGTCACCGACATCTTCGGATACGTATCACTACAAATCTAAATCCAACGACCACACGCCAGAATGCGGGTCGTCCACACTTCGGCGAAATTCCCTGCCCTTTCCCTCCTCCCCAGATCACCTGGAGCCAAAACTGTAACGGCGTGCGAGATCCGAGCGAGACACGGATCGGCGCCGAGTCAGAGACATGGCGGCCACGCGCCCGCGGGCCCTAGCCTTCTCGCTCTTTCCTCGCCGTCACCACCATCGACGACCGAAAAAACCCCCGGCCGAGTCATGACGCCAAGGTCACCGGTCTGTCGGCACTTGCCCTGACGTTACTTCATATATGCACCGCGAACTTCTGCCCAGGCCACGAGACGCGAAAAAACCAAGCATCTCTTGACCGTCTCTTGCCGCTTTCATGCAGACTTGCTCGACGATGGCATCGCGAGCCGCGTCAAGCATCATGGCCTCGAGACAGGACACATCGGATTGGCCACGGAACGATGGGACTCTGATCGGGTCGATGCAACGTCCTCAGAACGAGGCCGCACAACGGACCAACGTCGGCATCCAACCCCGTTGCCAGAGGCACCAACTCGATGCGAGCCTGCGGTGTACGCCAAGAGCTGCGTCGGTCTGCTTCAACTTGCACATGATGTCGTCCATCACCGTCCGACATGAGCTGTCGCTTTACTGTCGCTTTCCGCGGATCTTCTTTTCGTTGCAGACTGTCGGGTCACCAAGTCATGCAGTCCACACGACATCGTCAAACATGGAGACCGATGGACATCGCCATCGCCGCTGCCACGGCAACTCCACCGTCGTCACGTCACGTACCTTGCAAGGTGACATTGGAGACTCGCGGGGTACTTGCCTCGTGGCCTCGCGGCCCGGACATGAGTCGCCGCCTTGACGCCCGTCCCGCCGTCGGACAGGATAGCATGGGCCGTGGCCGGCCCAAACGCTTAGCCCTACGACGGGCCGTTAAGATGTGCGCTATGGATGGGGCTGCCGTTGATGCCGCCGCATCCCGAGATCCACTCCTACCGGGACGGCCATATTGGTCGGACATGACTCTTTCCGCATCCTGCACCGGCGATGGGCGCTTCCGGCGCTGATAATGACACACGCGTACCGCGTTCGCGTCGCGGATGAGGCCCCGACATGTCGTCTGCACATTCGCGACCACCTAGGCAAGCTTATTCCCAGTTTGCGCCGAGAGCGAGGCGGAGCACTGCGCCAAGTGCTTGTTCGGACAAGGCGACCGCTCCAAGATATCATATGAGCTTGATTCGGCGCCAGGGGTGGAGGCGAAGCGAGCAGCCAATGGCGCCCGACGTCCGGCGAGGCTAAGAGATGAGGTTATCGCTAGTTGGCGCAGGCGGATGAATCGTCGCGTCGGCCAGATTCCGTGCCTGGGCGATAGGCGGTGAGGCTGAGTGAAGTCTGTCTCTCTCGGCTGATCGATGTCGCAATCATCATCGTCGTCTTTAACGTTTGACGTGATCTTTTGCTCCGGATTGCTCGCCCGGGACGCAATTTAAGCATCCCACGGTCGTGTGTGCGCCTTCCCAGCCCTCCGCTCTTCGTGGAGGCTGCGCTGGGTCTCGTGGTACCGTGGTGCAGTTGTGATGACATGGTGGTGGGCGGCGTCGGGCGAATAATGCGTCCCCAAGCGAATGGCGAGCGGAGCCCAATCGACTGGACGCTGGGCCGTCATGCAGGACGAAGCCGGAGCCCCAGTTTCGAAGCTTCCACGGCGCTGCCATTGGCCAGCGTCACCCCACCCACAGCCTCCCCACCCTGCGTTATCAGGCCAATTGGGTTCGCTCTGCGTTTTAGACGGCTCCAATGGCGAGCAACGGCCAATAACACCACAGCGTCAGTGACCGTAGCCTCTGTTTTTTTGAGGCCCCCTCCCCTCTTTACAGTGGTGCAGTGTCGCTTCAGTGCCAACCCCGGTGCACCGCCCCCGCCAGATCCCGCACGTCGCATCTGAGCTCGCCGTTTACTTAAGAATCGCTGCGGCCCGGCTCCTTGTCCGTAAAGGACAGTCGAAAGGCCTCGACCACTCCGTTTTCCCCAACCCCGCCAGAACAGTCCCTGCACCGCACTCCGCCCGCGACCCCCGCGCCGTCTTCAGCCTCAAAACAACGCCCCCCGGATCCGAGATCGCCGGCATCCTTGAACCACACATCCGACATCACTCACCGCGACTTGACTGAATCGTCATTCACTGACCGACAGCTCTTGAACCCCTCGTTCCTCGAGCGTCACCTCCAAATATCACATCCCTATCGGAATGGCCCGATAGCATCTCTACTCCCCCAACACCAACAGACCGTTGCAAAACAAACCCCTTACCTTTCTGGTAGCCTCCCCGGATCATCGCCCATTCTGAGAACCGCATGCGGGGAATTTCCCCGCCTATTCTTTGACTCGGTCAAAGCACCCATCCCAGGGCTCGCTCTTGCCTCTGGAACGACGAACCGTTTCTCACTCCCTACCCCTAGCCTTCGAGCTTCCGTGTACCCTCGGCCCCTGGAACCGGGCCGCCTCCTCTGATCACCCGATCAGACATCCCCCCTCACCCCGGAAAAACCCGCACTCTCCCAAGGTGGCGTTTTACCTGGACACCAGCATACAACCCAACCTCGTTGACTCTTGTTACTGCGTGCTGCTCGGCAACCCCATCTGTTACTGCGACTACTACTCCTCCTCCCCGACGACGGCGTCTCTTGAAATAGAATCCGTCGACGACCCTCCCCTGACTCCGCTGACCGGCTCGCCGTCATGGAGATCACCTACGGCACTTGGTGTCATGGGGTGTCCACTCGACACCCCCTCCTCTTCTTCGGGCATACTGAGCCCGACTCTCAGCCTGATGAACCGCGAAATCGAGAATGAGAGCGACCGGGCGAGCGATGCTGCTGCCACGCCCGCGTCCGCCGGTCTCTTGGTCGGCGGTGGCAACGGCGGCGGCATCGACATCTCCCGCATGCGCTTCGAGTGCCGCTGGCAGAACTGCGGCAAGGTCTTCCGGCGACCTAGCGATCTGACGTGAGCCCGTCCTTCCCTTGAATGCCACCTCCCAGGAGACTAACTCGACCGCCAGCAAGCACGAAAGGTACCACGTGAAGGAGTACCTCTGCGACCAGCCCGGCTGCGAAAAGGCCTTCGCCACGCAAAAGGACCTCCGGCGCCACCAGCGCACCCACGGGACGCCCGACGGCGTCGCCGCCGCGGGGTACCGGTGCCGCGTCCCCGGGTGCCGGAAGGCCCGGACGGGGCACGTGTACAACCGCCGCGACAACTTTGTCAGGCACCTGCGGACCAAGCACGCCGGCATGGACCTTAACGTTAGGGAGGATTATGACGTTACTTACTAGGGCGTCTTAGAGATTGGACTGAGGGGAATGTTCTTTTTTTCTTTCTTTGGAAGGCAACGACAGTTGTTGGGTTGGTTTCCTTCGGGTTTCCTTTTTTATATCCTGGGTCAAATTTTGGGTTTGGTATGCTCCTGCTTCAAAACGCAAGGCAGTCGAGCTCTCGGTTGGTTTCTTGGGTTGGGCTGCCAAACGGGGGAATGGAAACGATATAGACTTGGGATTGGCTTTTTGGTTATTGTTTTTGTTTTTCCTGGGTTGGGTTGGCGCGTCTTTTGTGTCATCCCGTCGTCTTTTTATTTTATTTTTTTATATATCTTTCTTGGATACCTCGTTCATGTGTTTCATGACCAGTTATGGCTTATGAGCTGAACATTTTTCGTTGGGTTTGGATTTGAGTTAGATGAGAGTTGGGCTTGTTTCTTTTAAGCAGGCTGGAGATTAATATGAAAAGTCTTGCTGGATAAGATTGTGTCCTGTATGTGACTTTGTTGGTTGTTTAAGATGGTATCCCGGCAAATGTCTCGAGTACTCCAGGGGGGATTCGACTTCCTGGGAGTTGGAAGATACCTCGACCTTGCTTTGATGTCCCTCGGTGGTTCTTGCAAATGCCAGCATCGCCTGTGATGATTCTGTAATTACTATTGCTTGCTTTCTCTCCGGCCCTCGAGGCGAATTTGAACTGGATATCCTACTTAACCTAGAGTCCTAGTCCTCCTACCAGTTAGAATCATAGTAGATCTCATTGGCTCGGAATAGCAGTATTGTGAGATCTGTAGCTGTGTTCATAGCTATAGTTATTGTTACTAATGTTACTGTCGCTATTTCTATCGCTGTTCTTTTGTTACTGTTGAACTTTCTGCTACTATTTCTGTTGTTAGATTATTGCCCTCGCATTCTTACAGATCCTAGCAGTTAGTATGATACTGTATGATACTACAGCTGAATGAGTAGTAGACACTAAAGAAGTAGGACACGTAGTCGAATCGGGCGGGCTCTTTTGACTTCACAGAACTCTACCTGGGACCCCCCAGGCACCTGCCATTTCAAGGTGGTGAAGCTCGAGGACCGATAGGTTCCAAAGCTTTCTGATTCAGCGAATCAGAGCATATCTTTTGAAGCTGGCTGTAGGCTTGGTCGATGAAGAAGTTGCGTTTCTGATGACCCTTCCGTGGTATTTTACCTGGGTACCGAAGGAAACGAAAAGGGACCTAGGAGGAAGGGGCGGGGGGTTGGTTCCTGCCAAAAGCAGTGGCCCTAGAGATGAGAGCACTTTCCTGAGTACCTAGGTAGGTGAATTTCAACACTAAAACAGGTCACTCACCTGGGATCCTTCCTCAGAAAATGTACAAGGCGTCCCTGCTGTTCCTGCCCGTTACCTAGGTATGTCAATACTACCTACCTGCATTCAGGTACCTGAAATGTTAAGGCGGGCGGTGAAGACAGTAGGGCCAACCCAACCGATGCTTCCCAGGTCGTCCTCGCCCCGCAGCCAACCCGGAACTTGCTCTTCACAATCACCAACATCACACCGCACTGCAGTCTCTTCAAACGCCACCCACCGCCACCATGGCCGCTGATGCTGAGATCGAGGCCGTACAGGCACATATACCTCACATACCATACGAGATATTCCTTCTCGTCGTCAAAGCCGCTGTCGAAGATGCCTACTCTAAAGCCCGTACTTCCCCGTGCAACTTTTGGCTTTGCATAACGAGCAGCCCATCAGTGAAACTCTTCGTCGACACCGACGACGAGGACGGATGTGACACCTTCCGGCCGCGGTTCTCTCTCGTACAAAACATCTCTCAGATCGACCGCAGCGCCCGCGCCGCTGTTCACCGTCGCTTCGTCCGCTTCCCTTGGGGCTCCTCTTGGCCGTCCGAGACCCGCCCCGCGATCCCCGAAGGATGGGTCTTGCCTTCTGTCGATGCTTACGACATCACCCCGTATCTGCTCCTGGAGCCACTAAGAGACCCAAACCCGGAATGTCGGGAGCTCCTCCAGCACATCCGCATACTCATCTTCAATTCGGAGGGCAATCTCCGGGATTTTGGCGAACGGACTCTGGCGCTCCTGGGATTTCTGCCGAGCGTCGAAGTCATAACAACAGTCGACTATAACCGTTACAGCCGGCGAAGCGGAAATCGTTGCCGGGGCCGCCCGGGTGATATCATTAACCCCGACAAGCTGATGATCATGGAGATCAATGTCGAAATGCTTTGCAGGCCCTTCTGGGAATTGGGTATTCGCGTCCATTTTCGCAACGGGGCCCTGGATAGAATAAACCATGGCGACGATGTGGAAGCAATCTCGACGCCAGAGGGGATGCGTCTCAAGTTGTTGGCACCTGAAGTCGACTGCTATAACGAGGAGTGTTATGAGGGACCAGCATCCGACTCGGAGGACGACGAGTGAACAGCTGGAAATCCCCGCTCAAACAAGGCTCATCTGACTCGACTATGAATCGTCACCTCGTCAGCCTGGTATTCAGTCGATTTTGCTGTCGTTGTCGCCGTCGCCGTTGTCCTTGGTTGATCAAGTAGGCAGAATTGATTCTTTTGAAAAAGGACTTGGCTGGCGTCGAATCAGTGACATGACATCTCCACCGCCCAGTCTTGCTGCCGGACTTTGAACCGAGTCGGAGCACTTGGGCCTCGATGTGCCCGCCAACAAGCACGACATCGACGTCCGCACGGACTTTGTGATAGCTTCGCGCCGGAGGAGCTTGGCGTTCTTCAGGATGGATGGTTGGTGTGGGATTTGTAAAGGTTTAGCAATCGCACTTTAATTTTCAGCGAAGACCTAGTTCGACAAAAGACAAATCGCTTCGATGCCACATTTTGCTATTGACTCTTGTCCAGATTGGTGTCTTGAAATGCCTGGGGTATTAGTGAAACTTTCTTCCAAAACCACTCGGTGGTAGGTTGTCGAAAGCCACGAGAGTCGCACCTACTCACGTCAGGAAAGACGAGAATCCAAGGTCTCCGTACCGCCTTTCAGATAGTCCATGCAAGAACTCCAAGCGGGTAAGACAAAGCGACGAATGGTTACTTGCTCTGAGGCTTCAAACTACCAATGCATTATACGGCTGTCAACTGATGCAGATCGTTCTCAGGTCCAGGCTGCCAATGCCCACGCACCAAGCCCCCAGACTCGAACCACTGGCCAGACGCCCCTCGTCTCCTGCGAGACGGTCCGAATCTGTTCCATTACCGAGCGTCTCCTCCTCCTGAGACGCAAGAAGCGCAGAAACCTTTCATCACGTTCTTGATCTGGCGCCCGTTGACATCCAGCCCGGCGAGTTTGTTGGAAAGTCCTCGTCCGTGTGTCGGTGACCTGTCCGCGTACTGTTGAAACGCTCGATATCCCCCACCTCGTCTCCTGGGTAGTCAAAGGATAAAACCGTCTCCCACTCAAATGTACTTGGACCTTGGATTTCCAACTACTTTCCCCCGCTGATATAAGCAGCTTTTTGATGATGAAGGACGTTGGTAATCTCATCAGATGTCAACTTCTTCAGCACAGCCCGGAGAAGTCTTCGCTGAGTGTGTGTCTTTTTTTCAATGAGTCGTTCTGCACGAAATGTGGAGTTTAACTCCAGCGAATTTATCTTTTAACGACCAGGGCCTTTTGCTTGACTTCTTGTTGTTTCTGGACTGTCCTTGGGAGGTTGTCGAAGTATTCCTCCACCCAGTTCCTGCAACAGGTGTTTATGTGTTATGATCAGTTATGGTTTATAAACTGATTTTCTTTTTATTTATTTTTTTAATTTGTTGTTAATTTTTTCGTGTATTTTTTTGGAGTCAGACGAGAGGTTAGGGATTGTTTGTTTGAAATGGACCAGAGATTATTATGAAAAGTCTTACTGTGCCTTCGTCTTCACTATGTGCCCCCCAGTCTCTCCTATCCAGCTCAGTTACCCTGTTATATTCCTAGTGGGGATTCCAGGAGGTATTCCAGAGGAATAATCCAAGAATAGCAACAGCAGCGGTAATGAATAGTGCCAGGGACCACAGTAACTATTCCACGACAAAGCAGGTTATTCACCTGGGCTCCTTCTTTGTTGAATATTTAAGGCACCTTCCTTGTTTTCACCCCACGTAAACACAATCACATCCACCATCAATCTTTTCAATCACCACCCACTCACCACCATGACCTCCAGTCCCAAGATGGAGGCCATCTGGGCACGCATACCCTACGAGGTCTATCTCCTCATTGTGGAAGCCGCTGTAGACGATGCCTACTCTCAAGCCTGCCGCACCCGGTGCACTCTTTATCTCGACACAACAACACCGGAAGAAAGCCCGCTGCGGAAGCGGGTCTTTGTCTCGACCGATGACAGCGAGGCCACCTTCAAA
The DNA here is from genome assembly GCA_014235955.1 of Colletotrichum sojae. Taxonomy (NCBI): domain Eukaryota; kingdom Fungi; phylum Ascomycota; class Sordariomycetes; order Glomerellales; family Glomerellaceae; genus Colletotrichum; species Colletotrichum sojae. The sequence continues at coordinate 3,568 of WIGN01000345.1, read as the reverse complement.
AAACGCTTCTCTCTTGTAAAGCACATCTTTCACATCAACCACAGCGCCCGCAGAGCAGTCCACCGCCGCTTCGTCCGCCTCCCTCGCTTCGACTTCTCCCCTTCTGTCCTGAACATAGCAGCCACCGAGGGCTGGGTCTGCCCCGCCGTCGACGCCTTTACCGTCGAGAACCACAGCTTCCCTCTGGAGATATTCGAGGACCCGGACCCAGAGATCCAGGCGATCGCCCGCAACGTCCGCATCGTCAACATCATTCTCTTCTCCGCGGAGCACTTCGGGGAAGCCCTGGCGCTCCTGAAGGCCCTGCCGCGCGTCGAGGTAGCCACGCTGTACGACCACCTGCGCTGGCTGCCGCCGCTGAGGCTCCCCCTGCGCGGCCGCCCGGGAGACCTCCTGCTGCCCCGCGAGCAAAGCCACGCGGACGACGGGATCGAGAGGCTCTGCGAGCCCATCTGGGAGATGGGCATCCGCTTCCACATGCGACAGAAGTACCTGCTGAACGAGACGCGCAACGAGGATTTGGAGGTGATCTCGACGCCGGAGGGGGTCCGCTTCAAGTTCTTGGGACCCGAGATGAACTTCCTTGAGTGATATTGGTTCTGAGAGGCCAGCGTCAGACTTGTGAGGACGACGAATGACGAATCACCGCAGTAAGTCGGATGCTACTCCTCGCTCAAAGATCGCCCAGCTGACTCGACTAGGAATTGTTACCTCATGAGCTTCATGTTCTGTCACTGTTGTTGCTGTTGTCCTTGATGTAACAAGTAAGTACAGCAGATTCTTCTGAAAATAATTTAGCTAATCGCATTGAACAGAGGACTGGGGACTACCGAGTACGGCGACTCGCTCTGGAGCCCACGCCGAAGACCTCCACGGCCCACACTCTGAAGACTCAGTTACAATGGTGGATGGCTGCTGTGGGACTTGTACGAATTTAGCAATCGGATCGTTGACACGCGAATGGACGACGATGGCGCGTGGTCCTGATTCTCTAGCCGGAATTGCCTACATGGCCAAAAAGGAAGCTTTCTGAACATGCATGTCTAAGGTAGACAATCGATGTTATATCCTCCGCCTTCCGTCGTGCCCTGGCGTTGCATATTATGCAGAGTGACTGGCTCAGGCGTTGAAAATAGTTCACGAGGTCACTTTCTCCCAAGTCGACGCGGCTCAGTATTGGACGCTGAGACCAAAAGCTTCATCCTCGAAAGACGAAGAATGGGGCAGCAGATGGCAATCGATCCTGGAAAAGTCTCCCCGTGAAGATTGACGGTAGTACTCATGATGCTCTTGAAAAGGCAATACTCCCGCATGGTTGCAAGCACCAGTGGAGAAGCCAGTCCTTACCGATCATTCAGGACAGATAGAAACCTTCACGTATTGTCGATTACTGCCTAAGGACTTGCGAACGTCGACACATGTTCAAAATTAAGAGATCGCAGCAAGGTAGCCTTGAAGAGTCACTTACTACGTCTCGAAAATTGACTTCTCGTGTCCTTTCGCCATGGACGAGGATCGTTGAGGCTTGCATGCCTCTCTGGGGGCTAAAGCTTTGGGCAGATTAGGGAATAGCTGCCGAGAGATCGGCGCCGTCTCTTATTGATATTCGCGACCGACTTCTAGGCCACACATGTTTCGATACTACCAGGGCAGTGGGCAAAGTGTTTGTGTTTGTAAGTAGGCTGTTAGACACCCGCCTAGGCAGCGACCTGCTTTGCTGACCTTGAGGTGTTAGAACGAGCCTGCTCAGTCAGTGTCAGAGCCATAGCCTACCAACGATAGCTTGGACGAAGGAGCGTCAGCCCGCTTCAGCCCAGGCAACAACTTGGTCTGCTTCGGAGCTCGTTTCTGCCTGGTCATAGCATCCGTAGCAGCCTCCGTCTGCGATGGTTCGGCCTGGTCCAGCGTCTCACTTTCCGCCGCTGACCGAGAGGCAAAAGCGCGCCTCGCGTCCTCCTCGTCCTTTCCGTCCTCTGCAGTCATTCTGCCTTCCGTGGCTGGCACCAGAGGATCAACCCCTTCCCGACGAAGCTTCTCCAGGCGAGCATTTCGGGATCGGACTTCGTCCAGGGCATCGGCGACGGCCATCCTTTTCTCGGCCGAGCGTGTTTCCCGTTCCAGGTCAGCCATCGCGTCCTTCTCGGTGCTGTCGTGGTCCTGCTCCTCTCGCTCCAGTCGGTCCAGCCGCTCGTCGAGCGTCTCGGTGACCGCGTCGCCGCTCCACCACAGCTCGGTGTTGCGCTTCGCGCCGGCCTCGCAGACGTAGTCGCTCGTTTGGGGATCGGTTCTGAAGGTGATCTCGCTCGACTATTGAATGTTAGTGTCATTCAGTACCTAAATTGCAAGGGAAGGCAAGACTTACACATCGCGTGCAACGGATGAAGAAGCGAAAGATCTGGATACCGAGGTTATTCTCATCTGGAGTTGACTTCCTGGCGTTGAACTTACGCCCTTTTCCGATATACTCACCACAACTGGTACACCGCATGGGAAACGGCGACATCAATCAGACCGTCTGCACCTGCGGCCCGGCTCCCTTGGTCGCCTGTCGCTGTAGTTGGCGCGGGTCGAAATCGGGGGGATAGTACTTTGACAGAACCTTTCGTTCCGACATGTTGGAATCGTCTGGATTTGTGAGGAAGGTTGATGCGGAGGCGAATACTGCGATCGTCGTGAGGTTTGAGAATGGTGTTTTTGGTTGGTTCTCGGCGGGCCGCGAAGACCACCAAGGTTCCAAGGGCTGCCTCCATGTGTCCTACGTAATCATCAAGTTCAACCACTTACAGTACGGATACTCCAGGCTCCTACTCGATGCCAGCTAATCCAGGTTCCTATAAGAACTTTCTATGCTACCTCTAGGTACCCAATTACTAGCAGTTTATACTGTCGCTATTGTTACTACTGTGTATCACTGTGCCTATGTATATGCCAGCGGGGAGCAGAACACATCACGTGATCGTATATTTGCCTACACATCCGCTCTCTTTAACTCCAGGTGTATTGCCTAGCGACCCGCCTACCTCCCATGGGTATAATTACCTGCCCAATGCCTCGCAACATGTTGATTCTGCACCCAACTATGGCTGACACCAAGGCAATCTCACCCGAACAACCAAGCCAAAAGCCACCATGACCTCCGAAACTGGGATGGAGACAGCCGGAGCACCTCGCGTGCCGTACGAGATATTTCTCCTCATCATGGACGCCGCCATCGACCGTGCCTACTCAGCCGCCTCTGCCTACCGATGGGAATTTGATCTCATCCTCTTAGGGGAAGACGATTCCTCAAAGCAGCTGGTAGTTCGAGCGTACGATGTCCGTTACTGCGAGGTATTCCGGTCGCGGTTCTTCATCATACGCAACATCTCTCAAACCGACCGCCGCACCCGCAATGCCGTCCACCAGCAAAGTGTTGGGGGGGACATGGACGACGACGACAAGAATGAGTGATGAAGACAAGAACGGTGCCGCAAGATAGTATTGCGAAACTCGTTTACCTACGTAGAAGTCCGACTTCTTGAGACCTGGTTAGATAATACAGCGTAGGTAATAGACCGACTGTCGTTGC
>WIGN01000344.1:0-44750 GCA_014235955.1 Colletotrichum sojae | reverse complement strand
GCCTCCCGACCCGTGGTACTCGCATATCATCAACATCATTATAGATAGAGTAATTGTATTACTATATTAAATATAATTCAGAAGTTAAAATAGTCTTACTACTTCGAAATACTATAGAAGTTCTACTGCGTTATTACTTTGATCGTCTAAGCGATAGATGATGTAGAAGGGATTACAAACACTACGGGAGAAAATAGGGGGGGGGGGGGGGAATTCCAAGCAATCTAACCGAGAGCACCTTGAATCAATACACGGTTATGTAATACACGGAGGTCCGTGTCGCACACGCACACGCACACGCACCAGGGCACATGATTGTCGCAGAAAGCGAGGGTCAAAATTAGACGTCCGCGGCGTGCAACCCAGAGAGACCCGTCCTCAGTTTAGGTATCACCGTCCCATGTCCGGGTCCGCGACTCGACCGACGACGCTTAACGGTCGTGATATGCGCGTCCTCGTCGGACGTCAGACATCGTCCTCAACAAGAAGATGCGAGCGAGCGTAAGCGGCCCCGTCGGACGCTACACAGCCTCCGCCGTCGCCTCTGTGCCCTCTCTCGTCCCGGCAGACTCACAGCACAGCAGCGCAGCACAGGCGGCCGGGACGTCATGGACAAGCCGCCAGGTTACGTGGCACCGACGCCGCTCCCAGAGAAATGGGGTGGATGGGATCCCCGGCGCGGAATGCTCCATGCCCCCGACGAGTCGTCGTCATCAGCCCCGAGGCATCTGCCACTCAATCAATCAGCCTTTCCCCGAGGCCAGGGATGCGACGCCGGCGAGTCGGCAAAGCTTGGGCGCCCGACGCCGAGGACGCGAGGGAAGGCCATCACGGCAGCTAATCAGGAGAACCAGGAGAGAAGCAGAGAACCTCGTGCTGCGTGTTGTCGTCAGACAAGAGACAGAAATGCCAACCAAGGTAACGTCAGCCAAAGCCAGCGAAAGACAAGCACGGCATCACCCCGCGCTAGCCCGCAGGCCACGACCGACGCCAGGCCGTAGCGCCGCAGCACAGGCCGGCAAGGCCGCCCGTGGACGGCGGGACAAGCCCGGTCGGCGGCCGAAACCGTCCCATGTAGGCATCCCACCCGGGACTCGCCCCGGCGGGTGGCCGCAAGTTTTTCTTCTTTCTTCTTTCTCCTTGTCATTACCCCTTTTGGCGAAGCTGGGAGAGCCGTGCAACGGCATGGCTTCAAGCTTAATTCCACCCACTGCCTCGTACCCTTCAGGTAATCTCACCAGCACGAGTGCGAATGTCGGAATCGACCCCCGACCAAAACTCTGTCTGCGCACCTTCCGGACGAGGGAGCACAGGTGCGCGACATGCGGTAATGTAAGCGTCCATGTGCACGCGCGCGTGCGCGTCCCGTGTCCCCCCTCGAGAAGCACCGTTGGTGCCATGTCTCCTCGGACGACGACCTCTGCATCATCGAAAGTCCGTTCGCCCAGCAAATCTCGAAAAAGTCCTTTGAACATTTTCGAGAAGGCAGCGAGGCCATTCCATCTCCGATGACCTCGGGTTATCCTAGCACACACAAACACACCATTCAACCCCAGAATCAAACTCCTCAATGGCATGACGGGGAACATCCCAGGACGTGACCCCCCATCACGAACCTAAGGAGCGAATTGCGGGGAGGGAGATACCATACTGTCTATGTAGTACGCGCTCCCAGCCGTTTGCCCGAGTCGCACCGGCAAGCAAACACCAACCACCAAACTACCCCTTACGAACTCGAGAGCCTCGCACCGAGACCGGCCTGTTTTGACACGTCGCACGCCGTACGCCGGTGCCGCGGCCCCGGCCACCGCAGGGGACGGTTGCGGAGGGGGGAGTGGCACATGTGTTGCGTTTCCCTCGACGCCTCCCCTGATGTCGGTGTGTTTTGGTGTTGTGTGCGCAGTACCACGAGCGTATAGGGGCGCACTTGTGGTTGACGGGTGCGCTGCTTGGGTTAGACGGAACCGTGGCCGAAAACTGTTTCGTGTCGTGACAGGCAAGATGGACGCAAACTCGCGACTAAACCAATGCCAGAGACGTGGTAAGAAACGACGTGCAAAATGGACCTTCAAAGACAGACCGTTGGCGAGCGGCAATGCGTGCCGTGCCACAGCCCATCAAACGGTTCCAGGCATCTCCGGCAACACCAATTGGCGGGTAATCCAGACGTCAAACACTCAACATCACAAACGCCAAAGATTATCCGTGACGAGCGACCAAGAAAAAAAAAACAAGCCACGGTTTGGACGAACGGCGTTCCCGGCAAACCACTTAAATTTGGCCAGTCCGTGCTCCCTTCGTCAACTGCGCAAGCGGCGCCGACGAGCCGGTTCGAACGCAACATCGCGCGCGCGCACAATATGGGGCAAATCTCATTACGTCGACGGGAGATGGCTTCTCCCTGCCTGATTAAACAGTCGACTGGTTCCGGAGGCTGGTGATGATGGGGTCCAGATTCCAGCGAGAAAAGCAGCCTGCACCAATACGAAAAAAGAAGGTTTCTGGATGATATTCAACACAAAGTACCAGAACGAACAAAAAAGTTCCTCCGGAAACGAACCCAGATAACCTTTTCCACCCCATCATCCCAGCAGCCTCAATATACCACGGCTCATCGTATCCGACCAGCAAATCACAACCGCCCCCCCCTCCCCCCCCCAAAAAAAGGACCTAGTACCCTACCTTATAATTGGAATAAAAAACGCTTGTTCGCAATCACAATCAGCCCTGCACGGCACCATTCGGGAAATAGCCTAGGCAGCGGGAGAGCTTGCCAAAAGGCCCTGGGGGGGCGGCGGTGCCGTGAGCCGTGGCACGAGGTTTTCCGTTGGTGCTTTGCACTAGGTATTATTACCTCAGGTTTAGTTGGCGTTATTTTAGTGTACGGAGTAGTGTAGGTATGTTGCTTACGCTAGCGGCTGGTGGTGTTCCGCAAGCTCCATCTCGAGTCAGCTCGGTACTAGGAATGACAAAAACTTCCAGTCGTCGGCGTACATGCGGAGAAACCCGCGGGCGCTGGAGATTGAGTGTGCGGCAGGTGCAAGCCGATCACCAGCAGCCAGAAGTCGGCACACGCAAAACACTTGACAGCTGTGAAGACGGAGTAATTAGGCCATGAGAATTAAGCCGCACTCAACCCTCCCTCCCCTCTCCCCCTCCCCACACCCCTTTCATGTCGGGAACCGGCATCTCCCCATCTCTCCAAGCAGATCTCTACCTCCCAAAGGGCGACCCTACTTTATTGCAACTCGTCAGCAGACAGGACACGGCGACAGATGACCGTTTCCCTGCAAAAGGGGGAAATAAAAATACCCGGCCATTCCGCCCACGGCACGCTAGGCGGGTTTTCCCACATCAGATAGCCTACCACCGCGGCCGGGAAAGTGGGAGAAATAATGGGGAAAAAACTGACCCCCCCCCCCCCCCCCCCAAGCGACAAGAGTGTTGATGAGTGATCGTCGGCCATCGGCATCGTCGTCGTGACTACCACGGTAGCAGCCTCGACGGAGCTGTCCCCCCGCCGTCGTACCCGTATCTCTAGACTTCTGTCTGGCCAGACCAGCCGCCGTTCCCACACTCGCCTGCCGGAATGAGGAGAGAGGGCAGAAATCAAAAACCCCCTCATCCTTGGCGATGATGCCCGTCGGTCTTGGATCATGCCTCGACTGAAGAGAACGATGGTCAGGCTGCCAAGGGCCGGCCGGGTTGGCGCTGCTGCTGCTGCTGCTGCTGCTGCTGCTGCTGTGAAGCACAAATACTCTTCCTACTGAACTGCGTATGTTTGGTGCGTTCGCATGTTTAAACGAACACGCCCCCTTTCCACCAATTTTTGACTTCATCATGCCCCCGCCCCCTCTTCTCATCCGCCCCGTCTGAATTGATAAATGAACAAAAAAATTGTTGGGATGTGCGAGGCGGAACCAGAAGCCGCAAAGGGCGGAAATAGGCGACGACCGCCCACCTCTCGTGCACTTTACCATGTACTACTACTGCGTGTGTAAGGTGGTTCTGCGGATACCATTGCCCAAACCTTGGCCAGTTCTCCTTCCGGCTAAGCGAGGGAGAAAAGTAAAATAAAAAATCAAGCACACCACGACTCGGCGGAGCTGATCCGTCCAGTCACGATCCCGAATTTCCAAGCGACGGGCGCTCGCGTGCCGAGAAGCCTCGGAAACACAGTCGTCCTCCTCGATCGCTGGTTGGATGACAAAAAAAAAAGAGAGAGACTCGAAATGCAGACTGCACAAAAAAACAAACAAACAGAACAGCAGGTCCTGTCGCTGCCGCTCTCCCTTCAGAGAACACCTAAGCCAAGCATCGAAACCGCCGGAACGCCACCGCACCACGAGCAGGTTTAAGCATGAATTTAAGCGTTGTCAGCCACTCCTCCTAGCGTCGTCTTGGTACTCTTGGCATACCTCACGGGCGTCCCAGGGATCCTCTGGGATCTGGCGATGCGCGTCCTGGGCGGCTGGCCGAGGGAGGCAGAGGCGTGAACCTAACAACAATATCCACTCAGAAGAGCACAAAGGCACTTGCTGACGGTACCTCGTCGGCCCTTTCTGGGAGAGAGACACCCGCTGCCTGGCCACCCCCTTCCTCCACTGAGAAGTACCTCCCCTCCGTACCAAGGCAAGCAAGCGGAGCCTTTCGGACTTTGGAGCACCGCCCGGGTCCGACAGCGCAAAAGCAACAGACATCGTATCCCTTCCCTTCCCCCAATCCCCCCCGAGATGGGAATCCCAGATCCCGTCGGGCGTCGATGCCTGTTCGCGGGCGAGTCGAGCTTCTTCCCCAGGTTAGTAGCATACTATGTACACTAAACTAAAACAACCGACAAAAAGTCCCCCAATACGACGACGGTTATCCCGAGATGGTCGGTCGGCTACCAAGGATGCGTGTAGCGAGCGCATTGTGGAGGGCGCACGAAAGTGCACCTAAAAGTGGACGGTAGTCCCCTGAAGGTTCGCCTCCGCAGCAGATAGAGTGTAGTGTAATAGGCGCAACCATCCAAATCAGCCCAAAACCCCGATTTCTTTTTTGCATCTGCTCCGAGTAAGATGCTTAATCAGACGGGGACAAAAAAAAAAAAAAGGTAAAGAAGTGGGCTAAATGCGTGCGTTGTTCTCATGACTTGCAACCGCGGGAAAGAAAGGTTGACCAAAAAAAAAAAAAAAAGAAAGCTTATTGTTAAGATTCTGAGGGTTTATCTGCTATGGTATCAGTACACTAACTACCGCTGATCAAAAGTCCGAACGAGCCTTTCGCTTTCGGCAAGGCCGTCGCCGCGCGGGTGTCATGACAGGATTACCCGTGACATGGACATAACCGACGGGAAGACGGGCTTTTCCCATCGTGTCCGCACCGTTTCAATAGTCGAATCGCGGTCGGCGATACCAGTTTCTCTCGCGGGGAGGGGATGCATCAGCTGAGACCGCCGCCGCCGACGACGACGGATGACTGTACTCTACTAAAATGCTCTGTACGTCAGATGAGCGGCGCCAGGCCGACGAACCGCAGCGTCTTCCATGTGGTGTTGTGTGTGTGTCTCGCCCGAGCTTACCTTAATCGAACATGCCCGCCATCCCATCATCAGCCCCGTCGACTCGGACTCGATGAGTCGCAGCCTGGCGAAGGGATCGATCGATCCTGCAGGAGGGGAAAGGGACTTTCGCCCCGACAGACTCAACGGACCCAAGGTTTTCCACGACAGGCACGCCGTTCGCAATATAATATACGAATACGCTTTTTCGGCCTTCAGAGTCCAAGATTACTTATCAAGGACACGCCTTCGGAGAAGTCCATCTGCCAGCCCATGGTTTCCGTTAAGTTTGCCGCCAACGAAACCCTCTTCCGACCTCCGTCGCCACGCTGCTCCATTACCCGGCAAGAGTATCGCGGCATCCGCAGTCAGCAAGAGGGCCTCAAGATGACACATCGCAAGCCAGGGCCAAGAACAGCCCCCCCCCCCCCATCCCCTTCTGACGGCACTTTCGTAGTAATAGTGTAATAGTATCCGTAAAGAAAGACAAGAAAAAAAAGCGCACAAAGAGACTCGGCACACACACCCCGCCCCCCAGCCCCGAGAATGGATGAGGAGCCTTTGGGCCACGGAGCGTCTCCACGTCGTCCGCGGAGGCTAGCCCCCATTTTAGGTGACCGACGTTGGGGGGAGTTTTGTTGTCCGTCACCAAAAGAACAGCGAAGCCGTCGCCGACTCATCCGCCGGCCCATCCGCCGCCCCACGAGTCCACCGGCCTGAGAATGCATTTTACAGCGTCAAGCACCAGACGCCTTGGCTGACCCCCATGACTCGGCGCATGAAAGGATGTACCGTGACAGCAAACCCTAAATAAATAGACAAAAACTGTAAAAGAAGGGGGGAATAAGAAAAGAGCAACAGAGCAACAAAAAAAAGGGACGCCTCGGTGAAACGATTAGGCTTTTAGAAATAAGGATAGACTGTCAGACAGGGATTGTTCGTCTCGCATTGCCCACAGGAATAGACGAGATGGCGAACCTGTTTCTCTGCGACCGACGATCCCGTTTCCGCCCTTCAACCCCCGAGAATGCTGGATACCTAGATCCCTGATCGCAGTCTTTTTGTCATCTTTGTCAAGGTTGGCGACTCTGCCACAGTTTACATCTTGGCAGTGAGTCTGTCGCCGCTCAGTCAGCGGCCAGTTCGAGCCCAGGCCACAATACCAGACGGTAATGTGTGCCTGCCCCGCTTAGTCATGTACATCACTCGAATTGAGGTGACGAAGCCACGGAGCAGCGACGGCATCACGACTTCCACATCAACGGACGCCTGTTGGATTCGCAGGAAACCTAGCCATGCGTCCAGTCTCTGACTGGCGTACCCGGCAGGGGGGGGGAGCCACGCCAGCCCAGTTCAGCGCCGCCACCGCGCCGCCAAGCACTTCGTGTCCCTTCCGCGAGAATGCAGCCATCCGTCCTTGTGTTCTCTTGACGACGGCAATTGCGGATGATCCGGTTCTGAAAAGCCACGGCTGGGGGAGCTGAGCAGCAGAGGCGCATCGTGTCCGCAACGCATCGCAGACCCGGCCTGGACTCCGGCCGCGGAGTCGCGTGGCATGTCAAAGGCTTCATCGCCAACGACCTCCCGCTGCTCATGCTTGCATTCCTCAACCACTGCCTGGGCTGACGAACCGTTCTCTGGCTTCTCGACTATTTGCGCAGTGGCTGCCGTGAAGCGTTCCAGTCGATGCCACCACTGCAAATGCCAAAGGCCCAGGGCAACCTCGCCGTCCGATCCGTGCCGTCGCAGAGCCCAAGTCGTGCAGAGACACTCAGCGCCGTTGGTGGTACCAGCCTGCGAGACAGCCGGTCCGCGATGACGCAAGTATCCGTTGGCTTTCCACGGCGTGCAATTCCCCAACACTTTAAGTTCGAATTCCTTGAGTTTGGGCGCCGCAGGACTGTTGCTAGAGTAGAGTGTCTTGGGCTCCTCGGTGGCACTTCGCCTCGCCTGGTCTTGTATCGTATCGCCAGGTGAAGCGAGCGAGGCAACCGTTGGCGTGTTCCCAGCCGAGCTTGGCGAAATAGTGCGTGAGACATCACGTCAAGCCGTGTCTGCGGGCCAGCCATGGCCAGCCATGGAATCAGGCGACGGCTGATACGGCTGATAATCCGAGGCTAAATGCGGGCTACTTGGCTGCGAGGCTTCTCGACGGTAAAACACCTGGTGAGATACTCAGCAACTGGCGTCCGGTCGACGAGCCTGTGGCCCGGCTTCTCTCACCTTCCCAGCAGCATAACTGATGCTCGGTCCGTCGTCGACGGCAATGAGAGAAGCTTCTCCTAAGTTCTTACGGACCTTCCCAGGCAACACTTTGCTGGTGACTTGAGGACCCTGGAGGGATGTGTCCGAAGCAGATGAACAGGCCGCAATCGACGAGGGTATAACGACCCCTGTCTGGAGTGCATTAGCGGCCCTGAAAAAGGTAGCAACCTGTCAAAAGACTGGTTCACTCTGCAACTCTAATCCGTCGTCCCGAAGTGTCACGTTCGAACTGTGATTGTGATGGCTGCATCGTCGGGCACGGCTGCCTGCGCTATCTCGAAATCTCACAGCTGATGTCGGAACCTAGTGACGACCGCGCCAAGCAGGTAGGCACTCTCTTCGCCGTTGGACGCATCGCTTAGAGTTGGCTGCAAAAGTTGCCTGGCCATCCGCCCCCTGAATGGCAGGTGGCCGGGATGCAGGTTGGAGAGTTGGGAGCGCCGACATGGGGGTTCCGCTTAAGCGGCACACGACGGTGCCGCTCGACGGCCAGTTTTGCGGACATGCGCCCGGATATATCGGCCCCCTGGACCAACGGACGCCCAAAGGTTCGTGTTCTGTTCCAGGGCGTTGGTTAGCACTAATAAATGTTGCTGCACTGCACTGGATCCCGTATTCCTCCTGCGTGTGCGGGTGTGCGGCGCACCGTCGGATCGAAGCATTGGCGTTGGCATTGGCATTGGGGCAGTGCTGAGCTAGAGGCGGTTGACGTGAAGGAGACGAGCAGATGAGATGCACTACTGCCCAGTGTACGGAACAGATTCAAGGGCATCTCGGTCCCGACGCGGCCTTTCCAAGCCAGCGGCGGCGCCTTGGGTACACCGTATACGGTATACCTACCCATGGCCGAGTGCCCTGACATGGATCGGCCTATTGGCGATAGGCAGAGGATCGTTGCCGATGGGCAAAAGGCTTGTCGCATGCATCTTGGCGGCTTGTAGATAACTCAAAGGTTGGTGAGCGTCATCCTCTCATTGGCGATGGGGGCGGCAGCAGGCTCGGCGTCAGTGAAGCACCGCAGCGGAGTCTTCGAAACTCCGTCTCGGCGGTAGCTTCGGTACGCCGTTAGACTCGGTCTGAATCGCCTCGCGTCCAGAGACGAAAAGTCTGTTGCTGCTGTTGCTGTTGCAATCGTCGCGTGTCGCCGTGTGTCGCTGCCCTGGCTGGTCCCTCTGTTTCGAGGTTTGACGATGAGCAGCCAGATGGTCAGATCCAAAGGTCAGAACGTGCGCCAGTCAGACCATCGCCACCAACAGGTCCCTTGACAAGTCCGCCCCCCTCGAATCCATCTCTCCAATCTCCAACGAGATTTTACAAGGTATCGTACGTATCCCTTGTAGAACAGGAACTCGTTCCTACACTACCGCAAGGAAACCACGTTCCTTGGCCCAAAAAGGGCACACAGGCCGTGAGCCGAGTGACAAAGTCTGCGCAAATTAACTGCGACCTTGGCTTGCTTGGCCAGTTGTCCGTAGGTAATCCCGAGGGTGTGCTTAAGCTTAATTCGATACTCAGTGTCATCACCACGCCATACCCGTCTTCATTCGTTCGATGCACGCCGCGGACCCCACAGATTTCTCTGGTATCCCCTGCTTGATTCCGAAAGCGAACCCTTCGCCCGCGGTGGGGGAGGTCTCTAAACTGTCCCGGTGGCTGAATAAGGGGAGGGGAAGGGGAAGGGAGGGTGGTCGCGGCGCATTCCTGTACGCTGCTAGTGTATCTGTACAGTGAATGGTAATCTGCAGAGAGAGTGCCCCTAGACAAGGACTTCGAGAGCAAGCTCCCGGTTGGTCGCTGACGCGGCCCAAGACGCACGTCGACGGCGATAGGATTACGAGCAAGGGATGGAGAAACTCGCGCTAAACGTAGTCTTTGATGGCGGACAACTATCGACAGCGCCATCCTGGGTACCTCGTGGCGTGGCATGCGGGTCGGCAAAGTCGGGACTGGCAATTTTTACTTTTCTGAGTCTCGAGAAGCGCGTCCGTATCCTTGACCCCTTTGGAGTAGTGTATCTGTAGCGTGAAGCATCCATGTTGTCGGACGGATACTGTTACTCTATCCGTCTTTGCCAGGCGCTGCGCTATTCGCACACCAGCATCGCCGGCAAGCTAGTATAGTGCTGCACCGATTCTCAGTCTCAGGCCCCCCCCCATTTTCACCATCGGATTGTGGGGAGCCACCGAGTCTGGGCGGTGGGTTTCCAAGAACCTGGTCATGCTTGATAAGAACAATTGGCCAAGTATCGAAAGAAGATGCCGTATTCGATTGCCGCGAGCGAGGCCGAGCACACTATTTCGCTGTTCCACCGTCCCTGGTCAGACGGTTGTCGTGGATATGGGCGCCCGGGGTGCCAACCATGGTCTTGCTCCATTCCAGCTCTCCACTTCAGGCGAAGCTTTTGCTGATCTCCTGTTGTTTTCGGGTACCGGGTGGGTATCACTTTGTCCGGCGTTTGTGCTTGATCTCAAGAGACGGGACCACGCCGTCAGACACGGAACATCGCCCGTCGTGGTCCATTCGTCGTCGACGACGACGGCTCGAGCCCTCCCCAACGGCGCGCAGCTGGCAGTGGAGACGCCCCAGAGACAGCGCATGAATTGATGTCATTTGGAGTGGGCGATCCGTGCTGCCAGTGAATGCCCAGTGCCCAGTTCCAACAACCAAGGTTGTGAAAGGGTCATCAGTCGGTCACCTAAGCTGTCCAACAACAACTTGCAAGTTAGAGGTGACACCATGTCAGCACACACACACACACACACACACACACACACACACACAAGGGCAGGCAGGTCACAGGTGGACGGCGGCCTTCTCCGTTCGGTTCGCCAAGACCTTCCCCGCGCGAGCTCGGTGTCGCGTTTGCGTCCGGCGCACTGTCTTCGATGTTGCTCATCGCCCTCGACGAACCGAAATTCGATCCAAGATTGATTCTGTTTTGCTCTTGGACCAATAATCCTGCCAAGAACCTTCCAAGACCCTTGGCAGATTTGGCGTGAGCATGTTGATCACAAAGCGCCGACTTGCCAGGGCGCCTTGCCGCTTCGGGGCGCACACGGGCAGCGGATGGGGATAATTAGTTGGGCCCCAAGAGAGGCTCATCCCTTGGCGACCTCACAGTCCTGCCAAGTCCGTGTAATAATATGGAAGGTGGACGGATATCTCAGTGTGTTATTTTGTTGTTACTGTGCTTGTGCATTCTGGTGCGAGTCGTCGTCCCGTCCGAGGGAGCGCAAGGTCCCAACTGATCTTGTTCGTCTCGTTTTGTGATGCCGCGGTGCCGCTGTGCCGTTGTGCCGCAATTTCGCTGTGCCGAAAATCCGCATCTTTAGTTTAATTCAAAGTCCAATCAAACTCTACCCCATTCCGTAGCAGACGAAGACGACAACGATGACGACTTCCGACAGATGGGTGTGCGTTTAAGCTTTTTTTCTAGTTCAAACTAAAAGGGGGCGGTTGCAATCAGCTTGGTGGCTTTTGGCAGCCGCGCCGCCCCTGAGTCTGCACTCGCACGCTCGCCGTGCCCGCAGTCGGGGGTATAGTGCCGTCGTGAGTTATCTTTCTAAATTGGGTCGACACTTCGCCGTCCATGCGAGTAGATCGGCAAAGCACCAAACGCTCGCGTGATTCTTCCAGAAGCCGACTACCGTATGTCAAGGGCAACGTCGTTGAGCAAGCGCTGGCTATGTGTATCGGATCTGGTAAGCATCTCGTCAACAGCAAACGCTTCGCCGACGCCTATCTGAACGTCGCGTATTTGGCGAGCCCCATTAGAAGAACGCCCTAAATACCTGAGACGCAAGATCACGTATGCGACGCGATTCGGACTTCATCGCATGCCCGAGGCTGGCTGCTGTGGCCAGGCTGGTTTGCAGGTGGACGAAGCGATGTTGTTTTCAGGCAGTCCACATGGCATGTGACCTGTACGGTTTGCAAAGAAGTGAGGTCGCCCTGTGGCCTGACTGGGTAACCGCCAGTCTGTGCAGAACACAGACACACCTAAAATCTGGTTTGTTGGGCACATTTCTAACATGCTCTGGTCAACAGTGGTGTGTGTGTGTCGATGATGTCCCGTCGAGCTTACTTGGAGTTCCTGGATTTCGTTGTTTGCGGACCTTGAAGAAGTCACCCGTTCAGTGTCGGAGCCAGAGATGCTGGTAGTATAGTGACCACCAATCGTAAGATAGTCGTCAGTCCAGTCGCTTCTTCTGACGAATATCGTCGGATGAAGTACAGCCCTACTCTTGCTGTCAACATCATTTCGACATAAGACCTTGACAGGGCAACTGCCGTCTTGATGGAGAGTTCACGGGCTCCAATCTAATCGTGTCACGCGTAGTCTGGCCTCGGACAGTCGCTGCTTGATGTTTCAACTGAGGCCTGAACGGTTGACGTCCAAATTGCCGGTAGCTGTAGTCAGATGCCAAGCGGCACTTCTCGGAGTTGGCCGGCTGCTGAGCACCTGATAGTGACATTAGTTGATCGTTGTTTACCTGGCCCAAGAAGATGACGGTTCAAGACATGAATGTTGTATTGTACACAGGAATATGATACAGGGTCTTGCGCCGTGCGATGTTTCACGGACCAATTGACTTAGATATGAGTAATTGGACGGGCCGTGCTGGCTGGAGTCGAGTTGCTAGGAAGCAAACGAGCATTGAACCACAGGCAAAGGCTTGTTGTCTGCCCTCTGCAGCTCTTTTGCAAAGGACTGGGCAGTCCTCGACGAGATTCGGCCTCGAAAGCGGCGAAGACAACTTCCGGGTAAGTCTGAGAAAGATGGCGATCGCTTGCTTGAGATGAGGGTCTGAGACTGAACCTGCGAACGCCTGCTTCCATCTGTCGTGCAACATCGCGTGATTTCCCCGCGGGCGTTTGAACCTGTCATATGCAAGCCACCGGAGCATAAGACATCGCAGTCGTGCTTCCGGGTCTTGGTCGCCCCCCCCCCCCCCCCCCCCCCCCCCCCCCCCCCCCCCCCCCCCCCCCCCCCCCTTGACGGGGCGCTCAAGTGCAGCTACACAAGCACAAGGTCACCCAGGATAGGACAGGACAGGACAGGACTCGACCACTGAAGTAACACATGGCGGTCGATCGCCGTGTCACGCACGCTGTGCTTGTTTCATCGAGCCGGCTTCCAGAACCCCAGGTAGGCAAATCTTAACGAATGGTGAGCGTTGAGATGTGACGCCCACGCTGACATTGCAAGAGGCCACATGGTCCTCGATCTGGGCATACTAGCAGTCGCAGCGGCCGTACCAACGGGGGAAAGCCACCACATCCCTGACGTTCGGAACTCCAGCGAGGTAGCTGAGCAGTCTGTCGAACCCCAGGCCGAACCCGCCATGTGGATTGGAACCCCAGCGACGCAGGTCGACGTACCAGTCGAGGTTGCCACCTTGCTTGCCATTGGTTGACGAAGTCATGCCGCGAGATTCCATCGTCTCAAGCAGCTCCGTCAGGCCATGTTCACGCATGGATCCGCCTGCAATTTCGCACAAGTCAGGCACCAGAAGGTCGAAGCAGTCGACCGTTGCACCAGCCTGGCCAGAACTGGAGGTGGAGCTTGCCGACTTTCGCATGTAGAAAGCCTTGATCTCCTGGGGATAGTGGGTGACAAAGACGGGCATGTAAGCGCCGGCTTCATTGGTAGCACCCAGAGTTTTTGCCAGGAACTTTTCATGCTCGGAATGGAGGCCACCCTCCCAGGTGGGCTTGAGCTCGAACCGGTCTCCTTCTGCCTCCAGCAGCTTGATGGCGTCCGCGTAGGTGATGCGCGGCCATCTGGATGACGGACTTTGCATCATGCCCGCCCATCGACGTTCAACCTCTTGGATGGGAACCAGATCATCTTCGGCCGTACGCGTCTTGCCAGGAGATCGTCGTTGGCGAAGCTCCCGTGCAGCCCGTGTATCGTATAGACCGTTGACCAATCCACGCAGCATGTCCTCAACAAGATCCATAACTTCGTCAAGCTCGTCAACGAAGCTCATTTCGGCTTCCAGCATGTAAAACTCGCTCATGTGCCGCGTGGTGTCGCTCTGCTCTGCGCGGAAAGTCGGGGAGAGCGTCCAGACATGACCAAGAGACTGGGCTAACGCCTCGAGATGGAGCTGAGAAGATACAGTGAGGTACTTGGGCGAGCGGAAGAATAATTCAGCCTTTCTCCCCTTGTCTTTCTCGGCGACTGACGCTATCGATGTCTCGGGGGAGCCGGTCGCGACATTGAAGACTTCGCCAGCTCCCTCGCAATCCGACGACGTAATTATGGGTGGATGGGTCTGAACGAAGTCTCGAGAGGCGAAGAACTGAGTCAAGGTGGCGACAGCTTCTGATCTGAGGCGAAGGATGTTTGCATTGAGCGGGATTCGAGGCCGGAGATGGGGCATGGTGCGGAGGAATTCCGGTGTTTGGTACTTTTTCTGGATGGGGAAAGTCTATGGTGAAGGGGGCATTGTCAGAGACTGCAGAACATGGAGAAATGACGAGAGGCAGGAGACGTTACCTTGGCATCGGAAGGCCCGAGGACCTCGACGTGATCAACCTTCAACTCGTGACTCTGACTTTCCGTTTTGGATGGGGTCCAGGAGCCTCGTAGGCGGACTGCAGCACCGACTCGCAAGTTTGACCTACGCAGATTATGAATAATCAGCGCTTCCGAGACACATCACCGGGGCTCCGGGGAAAGCTTTCCGTGCCCTACCTTTCCTCCTGGCCCCTCGAGACCATGGCCTGGAGAGGGGTTCGTGTCGAACCGTCACCGATATTGACGAACTGCTCGCTCTTCATGTTGCGGACGGACCTGACATATCCGTTGACGACAACGTCCTCGACGGCAGTCTCAGGCTTCCATTCCAGGATTTGGGCTACGGTTCGGCGAGGACCTGTCGAGATATGTCGTTTGCCGAGAGGGTTGGTGGAGAGCAGCAACCTCACGAAATGGCGGGGTGTGGTTGGGGATGAGAGCATCATGTTGGGCAGGCTCTGCTGTAACTGCTGTTCTATTGCAATTGCATGATATCGTGTGCGTATCTATGCTTCGATTCTAGCAGTTTGATCGAGGAGGAGGAGGATGAGAAGGCGGGGTCGTGGTTGTCGTCGGCGCGTGGACAACCTTGAGCGGATTTGTCGGCGGAAGGGACGACGTTCGCGATGATAGCGACTGCCGTTGCGACGGGGAGCTCAGAAAAACAGCCCACAGCAAGAGCTCGGGCCAATGGGAAGCTTCAATGCGAACAGGTGGAGACGCTGCAGTCCCGAAGGGGAAGGAATCGGTGGTCAGATAAGATAAGATAAGATAGTCGAGATGAGAGCTTGGAGGCACCGCTGTGGTATCCGTACTCAGTTACGGTACGGTACCTTGTGTGTACGTAGACACCCAGACATCCTCAGTATCATTTTGAAGTAGCTACCAGGTTGAGATACGCACCCCAAGATTGCTGTTGCTCTTGTCTCCTCCCCCTCCATCCCAGCACCTTCTCTTCGCTGCTTCTTTTCTCCTCCATCATGCAACATCTCGACCTCGACCTCAATCTCCATAAACTTCCCTTTATTTCTCCAAGATTAGCACCGGATGCTGGCAAACAAACATGACCTCGAGACTTGCGGTCCGACTCGCGGTCGCGGGCAGCGGATGCGGCGGCGCCCTATTCGCTCCCAGCGTCGTTCCAATCGACCCTCAGCTCGGCCAGCCCTCGACTCCCGAGACACCAAACATGGGCCGCGGGTGACGACTTCGGGATAATGCAGTCTTTGATTCCCAATCCCAGGACGTGGTCTTGGGATCTGATGAGATTTTTTGGCGTCCGATGCTGTCCTCTCATCTCACATCGACGCCCGAGCCCGTCAGATGCCTCTTACACTGTATTTTGGATGCAACCCAACGACAAACAGTGTCGACATTGACCGGTTCACAGGCTTCGCATCACATCACAGACACGCAATGCCACCATCCCGATTCCCGCTTCCGCCAGCTCCTGTGCCCCTCCTCTTCGCCCAAAAACGGACATCAATCCGAACGTGGGCCTCGCTTTTTCTTCATCGCGCCGAACCCCTGGCCGCGCGGACGGCTCGATGTTCCTTCCAGCATCCCCGGTGGAGATCCAAGAACCATGAAGCTGGGTTTCTTGCTTCTTCGGCCGCCCATGGACCCCCCGTGCCCCCCGTCTGGTTGCTTATTGCAGCAAACAACATGGCCAGGCCTTGCCGTCTGTTATCCCTCATCGCCTGCCTCGCCGACTCGCCTCGCCTTCATTCCCCTTCTGGCAAACGTGTCTGACCCTTGTTCCACGTCTTGCCCCCCAGCATCTCCTCCCCCGGCTCGCAAGCACGGCTCAAGTGAGATCTTGGGAGACAGGAAGATCTCGTATAACTGCGGCAGATTGCAGTAGTATCTCGATCGGATTCCACCAACCAAGACCACGGGAAGCTTGGTGTAGCACGACCCGGGTTTCTGTATAAGCAAGACATCTCTCATCACGACCACCCGCGAGCCCACCCACTCTCTACGCGCCCTCCCTATACACTACCCTGGAATGTCGCAGACTTGACTGAGATCCGGCAAGTATTGGTTACACTCCCCTCCTTGATCCTTCACCGCTCTCGCTTGCTCCAGCGTTGAGGCAAGTTCCTCTGCTCTGCTCTTCTCTGCTTTGCTCCGGCCTGCTCCGGCCTGCTCTGCAAAGGGCACTTGGATCTCAATGCTATGCTATGCTTTCTTTTCCCCCTTCCCTCCCTCTGCCTTGCCGTTCGATGCGGCTGGTCTTCATTGCGAGGGAGATACATAAAGCTGCCGTGACGTCCCCGTATCAACCAACTTTTGGTCCCTCGCTCCAAGCCATTCTCGCATCATTATCCTCATTGTCGAGAGGCGATCTTAGCTGAGAGCTTCAACTGTCTTGAACCCAGATCCTCTTCACTTCGGAGCACCTCCCCAGTCGCGCAATGCCTTCCTCCAAGCCTCTGAAGATCAAGCCCTCCGAGGTTGCGGCTGATACCAAGAAGAAACTCATCCCGGAGGTCAACAAGCACTTCCGCGACGAATGGCCACCAATCTCGATTCTCTACGAGCAGCCGCTGGCTCAGCTCCCTCTTAACCGGCCGAACTTCATGAGTTCGGACTTGCCCAAGTTCTGTAAGTAGCACAATCTTTCAACCGGTAATCCGCACACAAGACGTAAACTGACTGATATCAACAGATGTCGTCCATGGAGATCCGGTTGACTGCGCCATCGGTTGGGCCCAGAGCGAAGGCGTCCGCATTCCCTTCATCTGTGCCGCGAATGAGAAGCGCCCGGGAGGAGATTGGGAGACAGGTGTTGTCGGATATGAGGTATGGCAAGATGGCGTGCAGGTATTGCTTGCTTGTCGGCGGCATAAAGCTAATTCAATGCGCAACAGGAGAGACTCTGTCGGCGAAGCAACCTTTCGGCGACTCTGGGAACCCCGCATCCGGAATCCTATGTGCAGTCCAACTATCCCATACCGATGGAAGGGGCCATCTATTCCCCCGATGTCGGTAATGCTTCCCCTTCTCTCCGTGCTTCTTATCGATGCTGACTTGGTGTCCAAGTTCGATTCCGCCAGTTCCAAGACAGAATCGAATCGTTGGAGATGAAAGACTGGAGATCCCTGCCTGTCGTCTCCATGCCGCCGACGCGTTGGCCGAAACTCACCGACATGGGAAGGAAGTACTCGTTCGCAGAAGAGCGCGATCTGGTCAGGAACAAGATGCGAGCGGCCTTGCGCATCTGCGTCTTCAACAACTACAACTACGTCGTCATTGGCGACTTTGGACTAGGCAACGGATATCGCAACCCGCCCAAGGAGCTAGCGGAGCTGTGGCGAGAGGTCTTCCTTTACGACCCGGAGCTAAGAGGTCAGTTCCTGGCCGTCATGTTTGCTTTCGAGGACGACAGACAAAGTACGGCCAAGTGCATCCTCGACGACATCGCCAAGAAGTCCAAGGGCAGCAGCTCCTCGAAAAGCAAGTCCAAGAGCTCGTCATCATCGTCGTCGAGCTCCAGTAGCAGCTCGTCCAGCCACAAGAGCGACTTCAAAATCTTCAGCGACATCTTTGCCGACCACGAAATCGCACGGGTACGGAGCCAGCCCGATCCCCGCTATGCCTTCTCTGCGATCATGGACGGTTCTTGACCGACACGTTCTTGGCGCATCATTGACGGGCTATTTGTCTCAGTCTTGGGTCGCTCAACCTGAGCCGGTGAGACCAGGACGTACGTCAGGCGGGCTGAGGCGGTATCTATCCCCTTGGAGAAAGATTGATTCTCGAGAGCAGCCTGTCATATCGACAAGACGTGCACAAACAAAGGGTGTTTGTGTCTCGCAACCCATGCACTCGCACGCCATCATACAACCACCCCTGTCTGGGTCTCCTCATTGGCTCGCAGCTACCGGGCAGGGAGTCCGGTCTCTGCATTATTTGGTCAGCTTTTCAATCTAGCAGCCCACGCTCTTTTCTTCTTTTCCTCCTTGCACTTACCAGGCCGAGGCTCCTTGCGATCTCGAGGGTCCCTAGATCTACAACGTCGGGCACCCGAAACGATTACCTCTCAGCCTGTTGGGCGTTGTTTGCGGTTCTACACGGGAAAAATTCCTTTCTTTTCGAGTTTTACGGGAGTCTGAATCATACCTCGGTGGGCATTGTTTGCGGTAACCTCGCGGCTGGCCGGCGTTCTGACGGTTCGGTGGCCTGGTTAAGGTCTATGTAATTGGTTGGTTGTCTACTGGAACTGCTGGGACTGCTGTGCCCCTGGCATGGCGTTTGGTGTTATCAGCCGGTTGGATCTATCCCCTCGCAGCCTCAATCTGGAAATCTTTCTGAGCATAACGTACGGGCTGTTGACTCTCTTCCCCTCATGCTACGCTTTTTGGAATGCACGCGCGACAGGGGCGTGTGTTCATATGGATGTAAGGGGATGGGCATCGCCCACTGGGCTCTCCGGCAAGCATGTATCGAATCGGACGTGATTCCGGCCACGCCGCCTCATTTTTCGCCGTGAACTCACATTTCAAATCAGTCGGTGGCACCAACAGCGCGCATCCACGACATGCGGCAACGTCGAGGACTAGACTGGCGCTTGTAAAAGCTATCTCGGCGCATCGCCGTTCCGAGACCTGCTGATGAACGGCAGGTGACGGATGGCGATCATGGAAGCCCTCAGCCAGGACTTCCCTCACGTACGTCTTCCAGTTCGTCGATACAGCATCCTAACGTTGTACAGGGCCCGATATGTTCTCGCGCCGTCAGCAAGTGGTGTCCAGGAGAAGGGTGTGCAGCAGACCGGTCTGTCTTCTTCACCCTTGGTGTCCGCCTCATTCTCTCGTCAAAGGCTGGCCAGCACGTTCCGCACGGACGAAATTGAAGAAAAGCAAACAGGCCTCGCTTTGCTCGTCAACTGGAGCCCGTGGTTCGCGGAGGCGGGGTCGCTACTCGGCGTCTTGGAAGGGAGAAGCAAGCATTTCGCGAGAGTCTCTGTCTTCGTCATTCGACAATACTGACCGACGACGGACCTTGCCCCGAAGAACGACAGGCTGCAAGACATAGACGTCCAGGAGGGATCTCTGGCATGGTATGTCTTCGCTGAGGGGTTGTGGAGCTGTCCATGGTTGCTTTTTCGGGAGCTGACATGGTTCTTTGGCACAAACAAAGCTCCTTGGTGTCCTCGTCATACTGAGAACTCGACATGAAATGGCAGGGGACCGCAATCCGAGGAGGCAATCCCTGCTGCCTTCTCAGATCTCGACCAGGGGGGTGCGATCGTCTCGATGGTCAGGTATCACCGCGTCTTCCCTACCGCCGCCCACTATGTAGCCCCCCACTCCAACATCGTCAGACGGCACCGGGGGAGACCCGCGGCCATGGAGCGATTTCGTCACTTCTCACTTTGCACGGCTGGAAGGCTGACTACCGGGAGGCATTTGTGCGACGGGCAGTACGGCCGAGACACGGACTACTACGGCCTTTAGAAACAACAAACAGGACGCCTGACGTCTTCCCTCCCTTTGCGACCGACGAGAGAAACAAACAGCCCTATTTGTCTATCCCAGCCCAGTGGTCTAGTCCTCGATGGACAGGAAAAACGGGAGTCGTTCGTGTAGAAAGAGGGAATATTTTTCGACCCTGGAACTAGGCTGACGCCACATGAGCCCGACCACGCGGAACCGGAGAGGACACCTCGGAGCACGCTTCTTGTCGTGCAGGCCCTTACATCCGTCATCCAATCAGCCGAGACGCGGCATCTCTGGCACAGCTCCCTTCCCATTCCCCGGCGAGGTCGGTTACACTAGGTACAACACGCACACGCCCCCAGGAGGACGGGGTGAAGATGCTTGAGACACTACGCCAGGACTATCACTGGTAAGGGGCAGCGAGGGGAGTCGTCCTTCACCTGGCTCCGAGGGATGTGTTGAGTACGTCCACCGGCAGGTGAGGGCGTCTTCTTTTTGCCCTTCATGAGATGGTTACCCCTTCCGGGTTGACTGAGAGACTTCACGACGCCAATTGGCTCTTCTGCCAGATCATGGTAGAGTCCCGTTACCGACTTCCCGTCGGCTGCCATTGTAGCTGATCACCTCATCTCCGGGCAACTGAGAGGCTAGATGTGTACCTACCAGGTCTCGTGGTAGTGCCATGGGACGAGACGGCAACCTACATCCAGTCCACAGAAACATAGATTACCTCACAGCAGCGCAACATCGCCAGTGGCAACTTCTGCAGCCGTCCCCAACACGGACGTCTGCTCACCGCCCTCGGGAGGCGCAGCGCAGAAGAAGCACGCATATCATCACGCCCCGCCGTGAGAGTTTGTCCCCATTGGCATGCCAGATAACTCAGAGCGCAGAACGAAAAACCAAAAAATCAGACGACGTCCTAGGCCCTGGACGCAGATCCGCCCTACGACGGCGTTCCATGCCGTCGAGACACGGAAGCCTCACAGGGAACGGGACCCAGACAGGCAAATGCAACGATCTCCGGCAGGGATTCGCGGCGTATCATTGACCCTACTCGCACTCCCGTCCCTGTTCGCACCCGTCCGGCCGGTCAACCTTGCTTCCTTGTTCACGCCCAGAAAGCCAGCCCGCCGCTCCCCTGTCCCCGCGGGTGGGAGAGGCTGCGTGTGTCCCAGCCCAACCGTCGATCATCTCCCGCCGACCCCTTTCCTAGATCATGCACATCCCCCAACCTGGCCTTGGACTTGGGATGAGGGAGGTGGGGTGAGCGGGCGACGGGGAACACACGGGATGAGAGTAGAAAGGCCTCCTCCCCCGGCAGACTGCATGTTTCACCGTTTCTGGATTCAACGGCAACCACTCGTCTCTCGCCTGATCAAATAACGCAGGCGCGCGGGGAGGCACGGCAGAAAAGGGTTGGGCGTTTGTGCATGAACACCCAGCCCGAACCCAGCCAGCCACTCTCGAGGAACGAGCTTGACAAAACGAACAAACACGACAATGGGACTGTGGGCGGACGGACCGCTGGGTTTCTGTCTCTGATGTACGGATACGCCCACAAATTATGTCTCAGTTCTGTGCATGCCCCCTTTCCCGCAAACACCACCCTCAGTCGGGCAGCAGACCCAGCAGAAGAGTGGGAGCAGGAGGGGGGGGAACCTACCTAATGCCGTAATGAGCTCCCATGTCGTACAAAGCTTGGCAAACGGTAGGATCCGCCGACTGCTCTTCCTCTCTAATACTACTCTGCCGTGTGTCTCTCTCCCCTAGCCTTGCCATTTTCGTCGTTGCCGGGTGGTGGTGCTTTGTCTTAGCGAGGCGGCGGTCGGTCTTATGTACATATTTTTCTGCCAGTTCACGAAAACTTGTCATATATCACATATCACATCTCAAAAAGCTCGATCGCCAACCTAGTATTCTCAGCGTCCCTCCTGCTGCTTAGGAAACCCGGGAAGGGATGTATTTATTGTCAATGTAGCAATGTTGTCCCCAACCATCATGTGATCCAAGTCCATCTCTCTGTCGTCACGCCCCCGGCCGCCCTTGCGAGTCTGGAGGCGGAGCAGTGAATTAGTGCGGAGCTTCATTGTCTTTGGTTGGTGTAGTCTCTCGAATAATGAAGCCCTTCTCGGAGTCAAGGTTCGATTCGAGGGCGGGAGAATTCACGAGGCGGTCAGAGGAGACGGAACCCGTTCGCTGCCTGGGCAGATTACCAACGTTGAGACCTTTTTTTTTTTTTCTGCCAAGGGTGTTTTTTTTGAAAATTGTCTTGAAGTTTAAAAAGATGTGGTTGTCGTTGCCTCGAGCCCCATGTGATGATAATCTGTTCTCGTGGTGAAGTACTTTCCACCCCCACGCGTCAGTATGTCAGAGGTTCGACATGCGCACCCTCACCAAACCCAGATCTGAGAAAGCGGTGGGGGGGACATCGTGAATCTCGCCCGGGTTTGTATTAGTAACCTCTCGTGTGCATCTTCCATCGAGGTGCGACCGCTCACCGCTTCTCTCGGAGTGGAGTCCGCTCGTGTAAGCATACTGTCTCGCGGATCGCGGAGCGGCATAGGGAGAAGCAGAGACAGAAGGATACACGCGAGAGGAGGTAGTGTCTAGAACGCGCATCACAAAGACATGCCTAGGTCAACGGGCGTATCTGGGGGTGATGGGATGCTCAGGGCGGGGGACATGCTAGTCGATGTGCGATCTCGGGACCTCTTATGGGGATCGTGTGGACTGGCTTGACTGGATGGATGGCCATGGACGCAGTCGCGGTTGAGAATGACCTTGGATGGAAGCCCCACGGTCGCTGTGACCGTGACTAGCAGTTCGATCGCATGCGCGTGTAGGTGACGAGAGACGGTCGTCCAAGAAGCCCCGACTCCATGTACCATGCTGCCAGCTTGGCCGAGTGCGGCGACATGTCTATGCAGACCCGACAGACTCGCCCTCATCACACATCCCCAGGCAGTATTAGCAGCCCATGCCACGAGGGCGACACATCAGGTGCGACCAAGCTCTCGTATCAACGCAGAAACGTCCTCGGCAGAACACATGAGAGGTATTTGATCATTTGTTGTTGATAGCTTTTTCTGTCTCTCACTCTTGGAACCACACACCAGACACCCATTGTATATGCAATTCTGAAAACGCTCAAAGCATCGAAATCCCACCTCCCATTCCTGACGCACGCCTTTACTATCCCTACCAGTAATTAGGCCGCAGGCCGGCAAAGCCAGTCAAGGCGTTGGCGTCCGCCAACGGGTCGTCCCTCTTCCTCTGGCCAGACAGCTATAACGTTGGTCAGTACATGTAAATCAGCTAAAAGAGAACGGGATCTCATACCTCAAGCTGAACGCTCCTGTGGAGGTGCACGAGCCAGTCGACGTAGCTCTGCGCCTCGTTGTTCCTGTCCTCGACGAGCATGCGCGCGAACTCGTACTCGGCGCCGTCGATGCCTTGCCTCGCCAGCTGGATGCCCAGGCCCTTGGACCCGCGCATCGTCTTGAAGAACTCGACGATGTTGCGGACTTGGGCGTTGAGGTGCGTCTGCAGGATGGGCAGCGACGAAGTGTAGGCGTCGAGGCTCTGCAGCGTCGTCTTGTCCTCGCCAAACAGGTCGGCGATGAGGTTCGGCGACGTCTGGGCGTGGAACCACAGCAGGCACTGCTGGCCGTTGTCCACGAGGTAGACGCCGCCGGGCTCCACGCGAGAGAAGGACGTCCGGATGGCGGGGGGTACCCTGAGTTGGCCCGTTTCGTCGGGGAAGCCATCCTCGGGGGCGAGGTTGTGGATGGGAATCATGCGCGGGTAGAGGTACAGGCTGAGTTCCATGGCACCCATGGACCTGATCATGCGCATCTCGTGCACCCTGCGGTCGGAGCTCTCGTTGCCGCCCTTGAACGCGCGGCACTTGATGAGACCCAGCATGTACATCGAAAACTCCTTGAGCCTTTCCGGCATGACCAGCTGGCCGTCCGGCTGTGCCGAGGTGAGGAAGTTCTTGCGGTAGCAGGACAGGATGTCAATCGACCTCTCGGTCAGGTGGTTGCGGACGTCCTTCAGGGTCGCAGAGGTTGTGGCCAGTTTTGTGCTCGCTTCCTTGGCAAGGATGGCGACCACGGCGTCTTGGTCGATGAGCTTGACAGAGTCCCTCGGGTTATCGCACACGCTGGCGATTATGTTCGAGCAACGCACCCTCCGCTGGCCAGATGCTGTGGTGTACAACAGGGCAGACTGGAAGTGGGCGTCGAGCTTGGAGTCGAGCTTGCCGTCATACGAGAAAGTAACACCTATGGCCTTGTCGGCGTCAATGACGCCAATCTCGAGGTCGGCACCGAACGTGTGGTGGATAAAGTTGCCGTGGTAGCCGTTGATCTGCAGGCCATTTGAGCACCGCACCTTCATCAGGGCCTGGAAGCCGGTCTCGCGGGTGACTGCGTGCTTGATCTCCATCGACAGCTTGGTGTTATCACGCGCACCGATGAAGTTGGGGTAGTAGAACGTCTCGCCACCTGTTGAGGCGGCGATGTGGCCAACGGTCGCGATGTCGAGGTAGCCGCCGGATGGCGATGCGAGGAAGAAGTCCGCGCCAATGCCGGTGGCGACCATCTTCTCAGCAAGCTTCTTCCAGGCAGGGTGCTCGGTAGAGAACAGCTTCTTGTCGATCTCGCCGCCGGGGTGCTTGCCGTCGTCCCTCAGGAACAGGCGGCCAGGACCCCAGGTGGGCAGCGCGGCAAGAGAACTGACGATCTTTCCTCCCGTCTTCTCCAGCGCCGAGACGGCCGAGTTGAGAGCGGCGAGAAGTGCGGGTTCGGGGTTCTTGATGTTGGAGAACATGGTAGGCAACATGGTGAGCAGAGATGTGATGACAGACCTGGGCCCATTAGTATCGTAGCTGCTGCAGTCAGGGCGGAGACATACTTGGACTCGTAAGGGTCAACGAAGAGACCGTCGCTCAGGGGAACGAAGGGATCTTCCAAGTCGGGCATGATCATCATCTGAGCTTGGTCGAGAGACGGCTGCGTCTGTTAGCTGCCATTCTCACCCAGGTCTATGAGCAAGATACTTACGTTCACGTTGTAGAAGTGAATGTCCTTGTCGTAGGTCACAAAACCAACCTTGGCTCCAGCCGGTATCGTGCGCTTGGGCTCACCGTTCTCGTCGCGCTCGGCGTCCTCGCCGCCGTACAGCGCAGCGAGAATGCCCTCACAGAAAGACTCGATGAAACCCTTGTTGAAAGCCTCTTGGGTGACATCGATCAGGAACAGCCAGCGCAGGCCGGTGGGCTCCTTGGTCCAGTACTCTTTGGGGACAACAAACTCCACAGTGCCCCTGTGGAGCTCAGGGCGTATGTCGCGGTCGACTCTTCCCCCCCCTGGGGCGAGGGCGGAGAAGTATTCGGAAGGGGTATCATTGGGATAAGTGCACAGGTTGCAAACGAACTTGTTGCCGCCCGAGCGGAACATCATGAAGGGGTTGATGTAGGCTCTGCAGCGGCGACACCTGGGAGGGCCAGAGTCACCAAAGTCGAGTACCGGGATCTCAAGCTCGCCGGCCTGCAGGGGAGCCATGGGCTGCAGCAGCAGACCCATTGGCAGGCCGGTCAGGGCCAGACCCTCGGCATTCGCGGGGATGCTGTTCAACGTCAGGCGCGCGAACTTGGGCGAGGCATTACCCTGGTCGTAGGCAACGTAGGAGATCGTGGCGGGGGGTGGCAGGTGTTTCTCAAAAGTAGGGTAGACGTTCGCGAAGTAGTGTTGTTGGACGCTGTCACGGGAGATGGGGACGCTCGGCAAGTCGTCGATGGTGAGCTTGTTGTGGCCGCCGGTCTGGATAACGGCCGGGGGAGCAGCATCGGTTCCGTTCCGGGTCGCGAACTCGGCGGGAGAGGCGGGGATCCCAGGGATGAAGGTCTGTCCAGCAGCAGCCGGGAACTGGTTCATGGCAGGGGTGATCTCCGGGTTGATGTACTGGGCCTGCGAAGGGTCGGCGTTGAGGAAGGCGGTGGCGGGCGTGCCGGCGGGAGGGATACCATTGAAGGCTTGCGAGGAGCCCGTGGCCTCGACCTGGTGGTACGCATGGCGATCCTTCTTCTTCTTCCTGATGGTGTTGTGTCCATCTCCGGCACCGAGGGACATGCCGCCCATCTGCGCCGCCAAGCTCTCCTGAGACTGGAAACCGGGACTCTGCGCATACGGCTGGGCCTGGGGAGCACCGTACGGAGAGGCTTGAGGAGCGCCATACGGCGAAGCCTGAGGAGGCGGGGCCGATCCCGGCATGGGAGGCTGGCCGCCGTAGTACTGCTGACCAGGCGGGGGAGGGGATCCGTAGGCAGCTCCCTGCTGGTAGGGCTGCCCCGCGACGGGAGGGGAGAACTGGGGAGGTGCGGGCTGCGTCGATCGGTTCGGATTCGAGGGGTCGTGCTCTCCCTGCCCCAGGTGGTGATAGGCACTGAAGTCGGACATGATGATTGACAGACCGCAGACGGCAGTGGTGGGAAGTTCGGCTGTTCGGGGGTTGCGTAATCTGGATGGGGGGGTGGTCGGGCTCGATATTCGGTGCTCGACGTAAATAAATGCGGGTAGCTAGCTACCAGAGGAATGACACGGTAGCTGTGGTGCGCCGATGGTGGGAATTATCGGTAGAAGTGGGATTCGCAGGAGAAAACGTCGAGGGAGCGCACGCATCTAAGAGTGCGCCATTCTCCGCAGGTTTCGTGAGAGAGATTGCCGTGGTCGTCGTTCGAGGGGACCAGCCGACTTGTCGAGGAAGGAGATTGTGAGCTTGAATTGTGTCCTGTCCCCTTTCGAGCAGCGACAACGAGCCGGACTGGACAGGGATCTGGGCCAAATTGACACGATATCTTTCCGACGCGTTTTTCCAGACCGATAGCTGCTCCATCCAATGTCTGGCCGCGGCCGTGGAAGCTCCAGCCCACCATTGGGCCCCCACCTTCTGCACCTCGGCCCCGCTAGACCGCTTTAGACCTGGAATATTGGAAGTTCCAGTGCCGCTGCGCTACGTACCTTAGGTACCTACCCTCCGGTCCCAACACGGAAGGCTCCACAATGACGGACGACAATGGCAGGAGGCAGGAGCTCTTCCAGTAGTCCCTGCTTGCCTGCTCTCCATTTTGCCCTAGCAGCAGAGCCGTTCGGTACGTACCGTTAATGCTCCCGGTCCTGCAGCAGCTCGGGCGCGGCGCTACGCTACATCCTGGACTGGATTCTTTTACGCGACGAGCAAATCGTCGACGCTGCGATACAGACGACGTCCACTTCTTTCCCCCTGTCGCTGCGCCAGCGCAATGGTCATCGCAAACACGACGAACTCTTGAATCGATCAGCAAATCTGCTTCCAACACGATCTTGGTTCGAACTTCCAGACGATGCATCGCAACCCTTCGATTTAGGCGTTCAACATGTTTACCTTCTGCCCGCTGCAGGGCGCCCTGTCCGAGTCGGCAGCATCGCAATCGATTCTCGAGCTCGATGGAGGCGTCAAGATTCTCATCGACCTCGGCTGGGACGAGTCTTTCGACGCTGAGAAGCTGCGGGAGCTCGAGAAGTATGCGTTCCCTTGATTCACTCTTGACCATGCCGCCTTGGAGACTGACCCATCCTCAGACAGGTCCCGACGCTGTCCCTCATCCTGCTTACCCATGCTACGACCTCGCACCTGGCTGCCTTCGCCCATTGCTGCAAGAACTTTCCTCTGTTCACGCGAGTCCCCGTATACGCGACGCGCCCCGTCATCGACCTCGGTCGCACCCTGACCCAAGACCTCTACGCCTCGACCCCGTTGGCTGCCACCAAGATTCCCCACGGCTCTCTCAGTGAGGCTGCCTACTCGTATTCTCAGCAGCCGACCGCCGATAACGACTTCCTCCTCCAAGCGCCGACTCCCGAAGAGATTACCCGATACTTCTCCCTGATCCAGCCTCTCAAGTACTCACAGCCGCACGAGCCGCTGCCGTCGCCCTTCTCCCCGCCCCTCAACGGCCTCATAATCACCGCCTACAACGCAGGCCACAGTCTAGGAGGAACTATATGGCATATTCAGCATGGCCTGGAGTCAATCGTTTATGCCGTGGACTGGAACCAGGCGAGAGAGAACGTGTATGCGGGAGCGGCCTGGCTGGGCGGGGCTGGAGGCGGCGGCGCCGAGGTCATCGAACAACTGCGCAAGCCGACTGCCCTTGTGTGCAGCAGTCGCGGCGCCGAAAAGGTGGCACAGGCCGGTGGTCGTGCGAAGCGCGACGAGCAGCTGATTGACATGATCAAGCTGTGCGTCAGTCGGGGAGGCACCGCTCTCGTTCCAGTCGACTCCAGCGCACGCGTCCTGGAGATTGCCTACCTGCTTGAGCATGCGTGGCGAGTAGACTCGGAGGCTGACGAGAGCATCTTAAAGTCGGCAAAGCTCTACCTGGCTGGGCGAAACATGTCGAGCACATTACGGTATGCGCGAAGCATGCTGGAGTGGATGGACGACAACATCGTTCGGGAGTTTGAGTCTGTCGCCGACGGCCAACGACGGGCCAACGGGGCCGATGGCAAGACCAAGGAGGCCGTGCCTTTCGACTTCAGGTATCTCAGGCTGGTCGAGCGTAAGGCGCAGATCGAAAAGATACTGTCTGGCAGCAACGACAACGTCCAGGCCGAAGGACGGGTCATTCTCGCGAGCGACGACACCTTGGAGTGGGGCTTCTCCAAAGACCTCATCCGCGGCCTGGCAAAGGACTCGAGGAACCTGGTGATTCTGACAGACAAGCCGCCCAAGTCCCGCCCGGAACAGCCCTCAATAGCCAGAACCCTCTGGGACTGGTGGTCGGAGCGGGGAGACGATGTCACCGTTGAGCAGACAAGCAGCGGCGACAGCATCGAGTTTGTCTATGGCGGCGGACGGGAATTGGAGGTTCAAGAAGCGAAGCGGCAGGCGCTTGAAGGAGACGAGTTGACCATTTACCAACAATGGCTGGCAACGCAACGTCAGCTGCAGGCGACACTCCAGGGCGGCGGCGGTACCGCGATGCAAGCTCCTACCGATGCCGCTGACGACGTCTCTTCGGAATCGTCATCTGACTCGGGTGAGTCCGACAACGAGCAACAAGGAAAGGCCCTCAACATCTCGACGACAATGGGCCAGGCCACACGGAAAAAGGTGGTCCTCACAGATGAGGATCTCGGCATCAACATTCTGACGAAGAAGCGCGGGGCCTACGACTTTGAAGTGAGGGGCAAGAAAGGCCGCGAACGATCATTCCCCCTCGTTATGCGTCGCAGACGCGACGACCAGTTTGGAGACATGATTCGACCCGAAGACTATCTTCGAGCCGAGGAGAAGGAAGAAGACGTGCCAGACGCCGACGGCCTGCGCGGAGACGAGGATGACAACCGACTCGGAAGGAAGCGCAAGTGGGACGACGGAAACAACAATAATGCGCACAAGCGCCAAAACGCAAAGGGTGCTTTCGGGGATGACCAGGACGGCGCCGACGCCGAGGACCATGTACCAGACGAGCTGGACGACGTGGAGGACACCGTCGAGGAGGAGATTCAAGGGCCGTCCAAGCTCATAGTTTCAACAGAAAAGGTCATGGTCAACCTGCGCATTGCGTTCGTCGACTTCAGCGGACTCCACGACAAGAGGAGTTTGAACATGCTGATCCCGCTGATCCAGCCGAGGAAGCTGATCCTGGTCGGCGGCACGACGGAGGAGACCACGGCCCTCGCGGCGGACTGCAAGAAGCTGCTCGCCGCGCAGATCGGGGCGGCGGAGGAGAGCGCCGTCGACGTCTACACACCGTCCATCGGCACGTGGGTGGACGCCAGCGTCGACACCAACGCCTGGATCGTCAAGCTCACGGACAGCCTGGTCAAGAAGATCAAGTGGCAGCAGGTGCGCGGCCTCAGCATCGTGACGGTGACGGGCCAGCTCGTGGCCGAGGCGCTGGCCAGGGAGAGGGACGACGGGGCCAACAAGCGCGTCAAGACAGAGGCGGAGGGCGACGACGGCGCCGTCAAGGAGGAGCCCGACGCGGACGCCGAGGTCGAGGTGGTGCCGACGCTGGACCTGCTGCCGACCAACATGGCGTCGGCGGTGCGGTCGGTGGCCCAGCCGCTGCACGTCGGCGACCTGAGGCTCACGGACCTGCGGCGCGCGATGCAGCAGTCGGGGTACACGGCCGAGTTCCGGGGCGAGGGCACGCTGGTCATCAACGGGGCGGTGGCGGTGCGCAAGACGACGGCCGGCAAGGTGGAGGTGGAGAGCGTGGGCGTCGCGGACGCGGCGTCGATGATGCAGCACCGCAGCACGTTTTACGAGGTCAAGAGGATGATTTACGACGGCCTGGCCGTTGTGGCCGGCGCGTGATCGTGGGTCTTTTGATCGTGGACCTTTTGATCGTGGACCTTTTGATCGTGGACCTTTTGATCGTGGACCTTTTGATCTCAGGGGAGAGGGGGCGGTTCACGCCGGACGGAACATGTATTCTGATTGTAGCATTTTTTCTCGAAACCAACATCTTCCACGTACTAGAATACTAAGGGCTTCACGGAACAGTTGGGACTGGCTTACACACTTGGGTTTCTCTTGATGTGAGCTTCATGAGCCTCCGGCCCGGGACGATGTTCATCTCAACGCCAGCTGATGGCAGCTGTCCCATTCCGCGTCGACGTCGACAAAGTTATGCATTACGCGCGTCGTCTCATTGGCGAGTGAGATCTTCATGCTGTTTCGCTGTTCCTTGATTTTGCATGTGAAATGGTTCTGGTGACAGAGTCGAGAGCTAAACTCCGTTGCGACGTTTCCGACCCAGACATCGAAGATCATATTTACCGCCCGTGAGCTTTGGTTACATGATATCTTGACTATGAAAGAGTTTCAGTAATTCCCATCAATGATTCAACAAGTCCTGCTCGTCCTTCCTGCGGCTGGACTTCTTCAGACGGCCCGTGAAATGCATAAGTAAGGATGACCCGGCTAGGAGAACTCGCGAAGGCCGGGAACATTCCGCGCGTGAGCTAAACTAACAGAAATCAAACCAAAAAGATGTTTTTCTTTTAGTTATTTTTCTTTGGATTCGTTTTTACCGGGCCTTTGCAGAGAATTTACAGGTTGGACTTGGTCTCCTTCGTTGCCACTTGGCGAGAATCTACAAGATAGTTAGGTAATGTATCCTACGATAGTACCCAACTCGTATTACCGTGATAAACTTCAATATGACGAACTTGGCTCTGAAATCAAAGTTCCGAGGCTTGGAAAATCGACTCAACAACCATGGTGGCTTCAACATTGGCGCAATGGCTTTGTAGGGCCAAGCAGGAAGTTCTCCTCTGCATGAATTACTACAAGCCCCCCGCCCCTCCCGTGCCGCGCCGCGACGCTCGGCAAGCGCCAGCTTAAGCGATTTAGGGGGGGGGGGGGGGGGGCTGCTGTTCGTCCCCCGAGTTACGTCCGCCGGGGGAGAGAGAAAGGGGGTTTCCATCCTTCCACGTCATCGCGGGAGATTGCATTAGGCGGTGTCTGAGAATGGGGAAATCAAGAGGTGCGCCGTTGGAGGGAAATGCGGCTAGGGAGGACATCACATGAGTGACGGTCCTGATGCTACAGAAGGGTTCTTGGTCACGGTGAATGAGTTGGTTAGTGCCGGCGGGGTCGAGGAACCTGATTCACGGGCGCCTGTGAGGTCATCGCATGTTTCTAAGGGCCTTTTTTTACGTCGCGCCGTCTGGTGTGTTCTGGCGATCCAGGGTCCAAGATGAGGAAAAACAAACGTGGCTGGTGCCAAAACGGTCGGCAGTCCGGCCGGTGGCGATGTCACGGCCTGGATTTGCGGTTTGTCAAAAGTCAAGTGATCGACTGCGCGTGCGTGCTCACCGTCCATCTAGTTGTACCATTTTCCTGGCGGTCTGTTGATTGTGACGAACGGGAGATGCGCGGTGATGTCTTTTTTGGCGATGAGTTGTCAAGCGCCGGGGTTGCGTGTGTGTGTGGTGGTTCAGCGGCGAATGATTGCGTAGAGGGATATCTCTCGATGGTGCTCTACATGGCGCGATAGTACCATAGTGTGCCGTCAACCAAGAACAGGACTCTGGAAGCCGTGGATGCGAGTGAAGCCCTCCTCCCATGTGTGTTCGAGAGTCAGGGGTACCGTGTTCGGGGTGCTGCCGGGTTGGTGGTATGGATCTTCGGATGAAGATTTCATTGGGTCCATCCAATGCCTCACCTCGGGAACAAACACACGCGCGGTGAACGCTGGGAGATGGAAAGCGCTGCGGCTGCCCTCGGTACGGTGAGCGAAAAGGGTAAAAAGACGACGACCGAACAGCCGGGCTGCAAGCTAGGTACTACTCCGTATGGACGCTATGGACGACGGGGTTGTCGGGATCCCCGTGCCCCGCGGCTGCGCTAACGATGGCGGCCCTACCTGCACTGAGAGACGGCGATCGGGATTCTGACTCTGAGGAGGCAATGTCTGCTGTGGACTCGGATGCCAAATACTTTGTTTCTTTGAACCGACAACCTTTGTTTGTCACATTTGGGCATTAATCTCGTCGTGTCTCGCCCAGTCTTGGTAGGGGTTCGATACGGAGTGCTATTTCGAGGGGCGGCATGACGAATACATTCCCGTCTTGTTTGTCCGTCGTTCTTTATTTGTCGTGTCGGAGAGGAGGAGACGAGACGTTGCGACGCAGCGACAATCAAAGGACGACGTTGTGTTGTGTGTGGATTTCGGTATCGGTACCTGCGCAAGGAGGTCCAACGCCCGCCCTGATGCCCCAAATGCGCTTGTGCAATAACGGAATCTGCACCCCCCGGCTGTTGCAGCAGTGAGGGGAGGGGTTTCCAGCTGCGCAGGGGTTGTGGTGATTTTGAGGGGGCGGATGCAGGCGGTGGTCACTGGTCCAGTGGTGGTTGATATTAAGGTGCGGATATGAGGGTCGAGGGAGCCATGGAGACAATGTCACGCGTACAGCGTGCGGATGCCCTGCGATTGCGAATGCGGCCCCCTTGCGGGCCCCTGGGACGGCACGCTAGTTCAGGTATAGGGAGGTCAACGGCGACCCTCATTTGGTGTTGTTGTCTTTTTTCTATCCCGGGCTTGGAATATTGAAGCGTTGGTAGGTAATAGTCGTCCAAAAGGCAACCCTCCTGTTGAGACACTGGTAATAGTAGCTCCAAGACGTTGTCGCGAAGCCACAACCCAGCCATGCCGGAACATGTGGATAGAAAAGGAGACGAGAGGATCTCAATGTCGTAGCCGTTGACTAATTAGCTGCGCCCATAATACCGCTGAGGCTCCGTGAGATGGGCCCTTGGGGTCGGTACCTATGGATATGCTATGAATAGAGACAGACACCAAGGACCAAGGAGCTGAATATATGGAACGACATACACATGTACATTGTGCTGTGTACAGTATGCGTCTGCGCGGAGCCGTTGAGTAGATCCGTCATCCACATGTTGCACATCAGGAACCGGCGGCCAGTTGATCGTCTTCCGGACGTTCCATGAGCAAGGCCAGGCAAGGCGAACCAAAGGCAATAAATCGACAGACAGATCTGTAATATCTGTATCTGCCCACCGGAAATGCTTCGCACTGACACTGACACTGCCTTGTGGGCTGCGGCCCACGAACCCACGGCCATCAGCAGAGGTGCGTCGCCATATCCGTCGCCACTACAGGCCGTGGCTTTGTGCAAGTCGGACACCGTCAGCCGGAAACACGGCGTTGACCGCGTCTTGGGGGCGTGGGCTGGGCCACGGGGCCCCTAGGAAAGCTCCTGAAGGCGGCAGAGGTTGCGCTAAGCTTGGGAGGGAGCTTGGGAGCAGCGAGCTTAGCTGGAGATGGACTGAAGATCGCCTGCCAGCGAGCGACAGGCGAGGGTCATTCGTTCATAGGCAGTGGTGCTGTTGTGATGGTTATCCATGATTGATGCCACATGTAACTGCAGTGCAAAAGTTTGGAGTTTGAAGTGTGTGTTTTCGTGTAATACAGGAAGTACCGAAGTACAGTCCCGAGGTACACAGCAATAACGGGGAGGAAGGGAACGAAAGGAAGGAACACGGACGGTCGTGGTCGAGGTTGAGGCCGCACCGGCAATGGAAGGTGCGAAGAAGGGAATCCACGAGTCCGCGACCAGCACAAGCGCAATTTCCTGCGGATCCCAGGGTCAGGGAGAGACCAGTGGAGTGTGGCCCAGTGGGCGGCCAAGCCTCATTCGGCCCCGATGCCTCCCGTCGCGACCACTCACAGTCGTCCGTCGTCCCCTTCATTTGGTTTTTGCGGGCCGACAAGTATCGCCCTGCACGACTTAATATGGCGAGATACATGAACACCAAGCCCCCCAATCCCCCCTCGCTGCTGCCCTGGAGGCCTGGGCGGTCCTGACCCTTCTGATCCTGAACGCACCTTCCTCAGGCAGGCACACGACCCAGGTACCTACCTCCATATCTCTGCTTCCATGTCTGCCTCCTGTCCTACCTCTTGTTGTCGCTAGTCACCTAGGTAGGACTCAGAACGAGGAGATGTATCTATAAGAAATAGTGTACAGGACTTGTCTTCCTCCCTTTCGCTTTA
Source organism: Colletotrichum sojae (assembly GCA_014235955.1). Lineage (NCBI taxonomy): Eukaryota > Fungi > Ascomycota > Sordariomycetes > Glomerellales > Glomerellaceae > Colletotrichum > Colletotrichum sojae. Next base: position 10,392 of record WIGN01000344.1, on the reverse strand, counting down.
GGTCCGGCTATATGGTACTCTATCTATCTACTCTATATACTAATTAGTACTACTTACGGAACAAGACAGGTATCAACCTTTGCTGCCTTTCGTGCAGATGTTGCCGAGGAACCGGATTCACCTCGCCCACCCTCCGAGGTGCACAACTGCTTAGGTAGGTACTTGCGTCAGAGTCTACGCAGTACTTCTAGCAACGTACCTGATTAGCAAATAAGTGAGGTGGGCACGGCAAAAGGAACACTGTGACACTGGAACCTGTCGTAGCGATACGTATTGCCATGTACCGGCAATCTCAACCAACCCACTCCACGCCAGAGACCCCCGTCCGGTCGTGTCCACGTCGGCCCTTCAGTGGCCCTCAGCGAACGCGCCAGGCCCTGTTCCTGTCGCCTCAGCACGCCCTGCCCCTGTGCCTTGGCTGGGTTGTCGCTCGTAACGCGCTCCCCATCGTCAAAACCTCTCTGCCCAGCGTCCCCCAGCCATTTTCTCGTCCCGTCCGTCCCCCTTCCCGTCAAACTCACCACCAACCACCAACAACCCAAAAAACACACAACTACCTCGTCCTCAACCTCGCCCTTCCAGCCATGCGTCACGTCGCCGCAGAGACATGATTGATCCATTGAACTTTCCTTTGCCGTCTCGACTGTTCACCTGCGCTCTGCTTGCCATCGCTCCTGCCACCACCGCCGCTACCGCCGCCGCCGTCGCCCAATCTCCCTACCACTCTCACTTTTGACGTCGGCGACCCGGCCTGGAGCACCTCCCCATTCCTAAACTCTCCGTCCTCCTCCATCCGTCTCCCTTCCTAGCAATCGACGCACGACACTCGTCTACGGACATCAGGGGGAGAGATTGAACACTAGATCGCGGACGTTTTCTGTGCCCAGTCCGACAACGATACCCCGACGACGAACGAAACGACCGACGGCCGCCTTTAAGTTTATTTCCTTGTCATCGAAGCATGTGTTGGGACCTCGATTAGTCTTTTTGTGTGGCTTCTTTCTTCTCGCTCTTCCATCTCTATCGATCGACAAACGAAACAAAATTCCCTCAAAGCAAACGACCAGTTCTCTCCTCCACGAACCGACCGAAGAGGGAGGAGGGCCAACAACGACGTCGCTCAGCATAGCCGCAGCTGCTAACCCCGTCACTCCCACCACTTGTCCCGTCCGTCCTCCCGAGCGTCTCGAACCCCGGCCGACCGACCATGCCAACGTATCTCACCCGCGAGAGCTCTCCCATCTACTCGCAAAACTCAGACATCCTGGATCTCGACCCGAACCGCACGCTCGAGCTGTCCGGCCAGAAGCACCCGGTGCACCCCATTAATGGGCTCACCCACTCCCTGCCTCTCCGACCGTCGCGCTCAAACAACCTCCATGATAGCTTCGACGAAAGCTCCACCTCGTCAACGCACGCCTCGGACGTCTCAGATTCCATCCCCACCCAGATGAATGGGACGAGGCCGACTAGCATGAGCTCTCTGCCCAACGGCTCCGCAGGGGCCGCTGGAAGCCCGGATTTCGCAGACTATCACGACCACGACTACCACCAACCCGATTACAGGAGTAACCAAAAACACCCTCTACAAAATGGAGCCGTCGTGTCCATGCCCGATCGGACGGCGCCACCGCCCCCCATCACCGTCGTGAGGAAACCCGCCTCCGATACTGATAACTCGAGCACGACCGACGCTTACCTGACGCCGCCCGCCATCGCATCACCCGCGCCCGGCTCCATTGACTACACGGCAAAATCGAATGGCACCAGCAGCCCCAACTACGCTCCGCCTCCGATACCGACCCAGGCCAACGCGAATGGCTCCACGACGCCCGTGCCCGCCCTCAGCACCGCCTCCCTTTCTCCCGATCCCAACGCCCAGAAGAGCCCCCAGTCGCCTCATCGCTTCTCGTCCCCGCCTTTGTACCAGTCGGCCGGTGCGACCTCCAATGCATCTTCGTCCACGGGCTTGCAGCCACCAAACGGCGGTCTCAAGCACAGGCACACGCTCGAGGTCCCCGGCACCCAGTCCAATCGGGGCTCCAAAGACGGTTCCGACACAGCCTTCTCCAGCGGTCGCTTCTCTCCCACCAGCACCACGCAAAGGGTGCGTAGGGCTTCCCTCAACCTGGTGCGGAGAGATACCCGATCCATGCAGTCCGATGCCCCGCGTGACGAAATCGTCCCTGACGAAGATGCCCGACGTTGGGCCGAGCACTACCGACAGAAGCGGGCTTCGAAGAGAAAGAGGAGAGAGGAGGAGGATGACGACAGGGTACTTGTTGGAACAAAGGTGGACGAACACCACGCCAATTGGGTTACTGCCTACAACATGTTGACTGGCATTCGCGTCTCCGTGTCCCGGACGAACGCCAAGCTGGACCGCCCCCTGACGGATGCCGACTTCGACGCGAAACAAAAGTCAACATTTGACATGTAGGTTTTGGGTTACCAACGGCTGTTCTTGTTTTTCATGCTAACAATACCAGTGCTGGCAACGAGTTGGTGCCCTCGGCAAAGTACGACTTCAAATTTAAGGATTACGCGCCCTGGGTATTCCGACATCTGCGCAATCTCTTCCATCTGGACCCTGCCGACTATCTAATGTCACTGACGGGAAAGTACATCTTGTCGGAGCTGGGTTCGCCTGGAAAGAGCGGCAGTTTCTTCTACTTCTCTAGGGACTACAAGTACATCATCAAGACGATCCACCACGCCGAGCACAAATTCCTGCGCAAGATCCTAAAGGACTACTATCACCACGTCACGGAGAACCCCAACACCCTGCTGTCCCAGTTCTACGGTCTGCACCGTGTCAAGATGCCGTACGGGAAGAAGATCCATTTTGTCGTCATGAACAACCTGTTTCCTCCCCACCGCGACATCCACACGACGTTCGACTTGAAGGGATCTACCATCGGTCGCGACTATAGGGAAGACGACCTCGATAAGAACCCCCGAGCCACGCTGAAGGACCTGAACTGGCTGCGCAGACAGCGAAACCTCGAGCTGGGCATCCAGAAGAAGAGGCTGTTCCTGGAACAGCTGCAGAGGGATGTCACCCTGATGAAGAAGCTCCAGATCATGGACTATTCCCTTTTGGTTGGTATTCACGACCTCCAACGAGGCAACGAGGAGAACCTCCGTGGAAAGACGCTTCAAGTCTTCAGCCCCGGTGGCGACAACACCCAAGAAGACGGCGAGCCCCCGTCCGTGCTTCTGCGGACGCCATCTAAGCTGGAAAATGCGCGCAAGGCCAGAGAGCTGAGGCAGATGATCCGACACGAGCGACCAGTTCCCATGGGTGAGACGGCGGTCCAGATGCCGAACGAGCTTGACGAGGGCCACAGCCGCTCCGGATACGTTTTCAACCAGGATGACGGTGGTTTCCGGGCCACTCATGAAGACAACTCGCCCGCGGAAGAGATCTACTACCTGGGTGTCATCGACTGCCTGACTCACGTAAGTCGACGGCTTCCGTCCCCGCCCGTGCCATTGCTGACAAGTCGTAGTACGGAATGATCAAAAAGATTGAGCACTTTTGGAAGGGTCTTACCAGCGATAGGACACAGATCTCGGCCCTGCCGCCCGAACAGTATGGCGACCGATTCTACAACTTCGTCGAGGGGATCACGATGTCGCCCGAGGAGGCGCGACGGGAGGCGCAGCGGAAAGATCAGGAGCAGGCCGAGGCGGCCGCCGCGGCCGAGCGTCAGCGAGTCGCCAGCTGGAGCTCGAGCTTGCGTCGTAGGTCGACGGCAGCTAATGTCCCGCCGATGCCCAACTACCAGCCCCCGCCGACTCCTCCGGACGGTCATAGATCGCCCGAGGCCCGCGAGACTGTCGAGCGAGCCAACCAGGAAGCCCGCAGGACCGAAAGACACGGGGCGTCGGAGTCGAGCGTGCCGGACATGGTGCTCACCACCAAGACGGCAGAGCGGCGCGAGTCTGGTGGCCAGGGGGCACCAATCCTACCAGTCGTCGAGGAAGCTGGCGAGGCCTCGTCCATGGGCGGCCGCAGCCGTGACGGCGATGATTACCGGCCTGCGACACCTGCGAAGACTAGTATGGAACGCCGCTTCGCAGGCCTCCGGGACTACGCGCCGCCTACGCCGCCCAAGGGCCACCACCTGAAGCCCGAGAGCCAGGACAGCGGTTACGGGGCGCTGCCCAACGGCAACGGGTCGACCCTGAGCCGGGAAGACTCGCTGCGGCTCAACCCCCGCGTCAGTAAGGAGTCGCTCAACAAGGACCTTCCCCCGCTGCCTAAGGAGGCGGGCGAGCGGAGCAACTTCCGCCTGGGCTTCGCCTAGGGAGCTAGCCTACTGCGGAAGAAGAACCGAGGCATTCGCATCGTCACGAGCGCGAGTGGATGTTCAAACACAGGGGAGGAAGAGGCGGAAGCAGCGGAGAGATGGACAGCATCACCACAATTGCATCAACGGGGTCTATGACAATTCTGCAAGCTCGTTCAACGAGGTCTCACAGCGACCGACGGCAACAGAGAGCCGAGACGAGCCGCAGAGCTTTTTACTAGTGTTTTCTCACATGGATGATACCACCATTGCATTGAGCATGCCTCTTCATTTTCTTTTCTTTTTTTTTTTTTTCCTTTTTCATTCTATCGAGCTCTCTTGTTTTTGTTGCTCCGCCATACACAAGTCATACATAAAGGTCATCACGTAAAAATCATTGTCAGTGATGACCACGAGGCGGACAGGGACGGAAAGGGTGGAAAAGAGACTGGTGGGTTACAGCGGTATTCAGACAGGCGCATCCCTCCCAAGTTTGGTTTGGGGCGCGTTGTCCATGTAGCAAAATAGAAGAGTTGATTCTCAGTGCCTGGTGTATACAAGCGCGCCTTCGGGCTCGCCGTCCTCTGGCCATGGGTTTGTTCATGAATACATTATATTACAGACCGTCTTTTTCCTTTTCAACATGCCGCCCCGGGGATATGTCTAAGTGTTGTTGTACATGTGGAGCGATTTGTTGGTATCAAGTGGTGGTGTGGTTCTCGGGGTGTAGTGACATGGTGCGGCTCCTCCCAAGATCGAAGTCGAGCGTTTACTTGCGCCGCGATTCGAGCAGGTCTTGGAGGTCGGCCTTGCTCGTGCCCTTGGCCTGCTCGGCAAACGTCGTCGAGCTGAGGTCCATCTTGACGGCGTTCTCGGCCTGGAGCTGGGCTATGCGCTCCTTCTTCTGGATGTCGGCCACGCGCCACTGCTTGAAGTACTTGACCTGTCAAGCGGGTCAGCCAGGTCAATCCTCTTCCACTGTCGAGCCAGCCGGGGTTTTGAGATGGAAACGAAGGGGGGGGAGGGCATACCCATGCGGCGGCGCAATCCCTCTCAAAGACGACGTTCTCCTGCGGACACGCCTTGCGGGCCTTGGCGTCGTCCTTGAGGGCGTCGGTGATGTTGTTGCGGTCCAGGCAGCCGAAGTAGGCGTCGCGGGCGTCCCAGCACTTCCGGCGCTCGCTGCGGTCCGGGGCGCGGGCGCCGGTGCGGACTTCCTCGGCCCGGCGGGACTCTTCGGACTGGAAGGAGGAGAAGAGGCCCATTGTTTCGTGTTATTCGTCGTCGAGCTTCGAACCTTTCGAGAGATTTGACGGTTGGATATCGAGGGCGATGAGGGGGGGTTATCGAATTCGTTGGCGTCGGCAACGAATTGACGATTCGATGATGGCCGGCGTAGATGGGGTGGATTGATGGCAGAATCCAAAGGCGGTGAAGAGGCTTCTTTGGATGCGCCGTGGCCCGCGCACCCCGGCCAGGCAGCACCCGCCGACCCCCGCGGCCCCCCCCCCCCCCCCCCCCCCCCCCGGGTCAGCCTCAGCCTTGCCTCATCGGTACTTAGCGCCAATCTTTTGGCCTAGCACGTACCTGAAGTGGCCTTGTCAAGGTACCTGGGCTGGCTGGCTGTTCGTTTGACGTGGCAGCTCCGAGCTTTCGCTGTGGCGCACCTACCTACGCAACGCTGCGACGCCGACGGCCCCGTCAACGTTCAACCTCCCCCGAAAACAGGCAGCTACCTAGCTTTCCACAGCGATCACTTTCCACGAATTTACGCCATCTTTTCTAGAACCTTTATTTTTCCGCATCCAAAAGCCCACGATTTACGATTTCTTCTGGGGGGTTTTTTTTTGGGGGGTCTCTTGCTCTAGAATACAACGAACTCGCGGACACGACGACAAGGGTCCTTTATTGCGAAAGCTTGATAACGCTCCTCCCTCCCCGGTAGCGAGATTCGGACAAGCGCATCCCATCTTAAACCCTTTCCCTCCCTAGGAAAAAAAAGGGAAACAACAGCCAGGAAAGAACACCGACGACAGCTCGAATTACCCCTTCTCTCCTCGAACGAAACCTCTTCAATCCGAGAAACACACGTCCGCACCCCGAACGAGACCACACACACCACCAACTCACACACAACGATGCCCCGCCGTCGCAAGCCGCCCCGGCCCGGCGCCCTCGGCGAGCTGCCCCCGCTGCGCATCGCCTCGCAGATCGCGGCCCTGCAGGCGCTCTACTACGCCGCGGCGCTGGTGCTGATGCTCTTCACGGCGCTCGTCGCGGGGACGGGGTTTTCTCTGGACCTGGTGTTCGGCTGGGAGGCGGTGCGCGGGGACACGACGCAGGGCTGGCTGGGCGCGTTCGTCTGGGTTCTCGACGGTGGTCTCTGCATGTGAGTTCTCTCTCTGCTTCTCCTGGCTGTTTTCTCCAGTGATGTTGTGACAATAGCTGACTGAACCAAAACAGGGCCGTCGCCATCATAATCCTCATCGGCCGCTCCAAGCTCGTCCCGGATTTCGCCCTCACCATGCACGGCATCCACCTCGTCGTCTCGAGCCTCTACACGGGCCGCGTGCCGCGCAACGCGATGTGGTGGGGCGCCATGGCCGCGTCCTCGGCCCTCTGCGTCGCGCTGGCGGTCTGGGGGTCGCGGTACCGCGAGCTGAGGCCCATCTCGTTCGGCGGGCACGCCGCGGGCGGGAGCACGGCAGGTACCGGCGATGCAGGGCCGCAGGCGAACGGCGCGGCGGGGGATGAGGAGGAGGGCGGGGCTGGGTTCTCGCGGGGCCGCGGGAGGGGGAGGGGCAGGGACGGCGAGGGGGGGTATGAGATGGTTGGGCTTGAGAGGAGGGATTCGTGAGGGGTTGTATGAGTGTGTGGGCATGGCATTGCTTTGGCGTTTTGTGGGTTGTATGAGTACTGGGATGGGTCTCCGCGGTCGTGCGGTGATGGGAATAGACATTGCCTTTTGGCGTTCGAAATCATATTGGCGCGGGGTTGACGTTCGTCGAGACTCGATGCTGTTCCGAAGTCCGCTCTGAGCGCTTCGCATTCCTCCTAGGCCTGGGTTGCGGTCAAATTGGTTTTCAGAGCTGACTGATTGTTGTCTTCTACTTCCCAAACCCGCTCCGTCTTCAAAAGCCCATGGAAGATGACGGTTCTTGGCATGGGTCATCGCCAACTCGGCGACAGAGATCGACGCTGTGCCTGAGACCAAATGGTCGACGGGAAGCGTACAACCAAGCAGGATAGAAAACGAGACCAGCTACACGACCTTCCCTTCTCGAAGGAGGTATTCCATTTATCTCATGTGAGACTTGACCGGAACTCTCGGCATCCAGCCAGACCACGACTCAGAGCGTCAATCGGCATCCCCCAAGATTTCAACATGGCTACATATAAAAAGCCCCCACCCATCAATGGCATCGATCTGCCGAGGCGACCATGGGCTTGTCCAAGGCCTTTCAGCCGCAGTTGGAAGCTGCCGTGGAATGGTTTTCCTCGTGTCGACTTGGAAAAGACGGCACCTAGTCCCGGTCTATCGACCTTGAATACCCGTGTTGTTAGCTGTCGTCGTTGGTCATCGTCTCTGGTGTATTGGATGCGGAATAAACTTCAGACGCCACCTACGTTGCGGCGGAACAGGCTTTGGGTCTTCGGTGCCGGTGATCGCGAACGGAGCCCCAAGGGCGCAGAAGCAACCCATCGAGTCGAACAGGATTACTCGGCAGGGAACTTGACCAACCGGCATTCGAAGGCGGTTGCTGGGTGCAATGACGACGTTCCCGCCATTGATATTCTCAAGGGGCCCCAATCAGACAATCTTCGTTTTAAGATGGCTCTCGAGCCGCTGAATCATTGGGTTCTGTCAGACCTACGTACGCACTTGCCGTCCCTCAAACCATCCACATTCGCCCATGCATGCTCACAGCTTATTTGGCAGTCTATACTGCAGAAACGGAATCGCTTGTCAACTTCGAGGTCGGTCGCGGAGAGCATGCAAACCAGATTGACCAGGCCTAGTCTAGATCAATCTTAACCAGCAGAACGTAGGCTGTTTGGCAATCGACTTTGACGTATACACAAGTGTATATATTTAAGTATGTGTAACGCAAGAGTGTCAGTCTTGTGGCCTTGAATAGCTCGTTCGATATTCTCTCCCCCGCCGTATCTCCTTCGTCTCGGTCTGATAGTGCTGGCAAGGTCCGGTCGGTGAGCTTCATCTTAGCATCAATTCAATACTAAAAGGTCCGGATGACCTGCTTCCCGTTCAAGGCTGAATCTCGTCGTCCGTTGCGTCTGTCATTCGTCATGCGGTGCGTATTCTTGAAAATGCCCTGGGACTAGAACATCAACTGACATGCCCTGTGTCTAGTTAGGTAGCACTTTCCGCAATGAGAGTCAGACTTCCCCTGACAAATTCTTTACAACTTCTTACCCGTGGCTGATGCGGGGCGCCTGGGTAGTTGACCTGTGTCGCTGCGCTTGCCCGGCTTAAAAAATCTCCGGTCAGTACACGTCGTATTACCAAAGAAACGGAATACCAGCGCCTATGTGAAATGTTGCGGCGAAAACTTCGTGCGGGCTCGAGTTGAGAACTGCGAGGCCTCTTGTACCGTGTCCCCACCACCGTACGCCATCGTTAAGAGAAGACAAGGCCCGGAGCCACGAGACAAAAATGAGTCCCTATTAACGCAATTTCGTCATCTCCTGTGCTGGCGGGGAGAAGACTAGTTGACACAAGCTTGTGGTCCCGCGAGATTCCCATACTTTTGAAGTTTGAGACTGCTTCGTTGCTACTCCTCTAGGATTCTTCAATCAAGCCACGCAATTCTGATATCGTGGGTTCCAGACTAAATGGCACAGAATTATACCAGAACCAACAGCTCTGGACGATATGAACTTTATATACTTGTCAAAAGTCAAAACTCACTGGGCTCCAAGCAGCTTATTTTCCTCAACGAGTACCCGACGAAGTCCTATCGTGACGATCCACAAGTATTGAGATTCTCTGGCATCTCCCGTTTATCCAGTTATCTCTTAGCTCATCGCGTATCTATTCCATTCAAACCAATCTGCCCGTGAAAAAGGGTGATGCAAATATACGCTTCCCACGTTGAAGCGACAACACCAGCGGACAACAGTCAATAGGCACGAAGGCTGTATATATGTGGCGGCAGCTGGATCCAACTGCGGGCAGAATTAGAAAGGGTTGTGTGCCGGACTTGAAGATTCCAGTTAGTCCTGGAAACCTCTTGTTATGTCTGTGGGAACATATTAGAGGGTCGTCGGCCGGGCATCGGAGGGCAACATTGCATCACTCGGAACAACGTGGAAAAGTAGCTCCAAGGTGAAAATACGCCCACAAAGTCTGGTTTGGAAGAAGGCTCGGTGGCGTTATTATTGATGTGGCCAGCCTCAGCCCCCAAATAGTTTGACCCCAGTGTACTTAAGTCCCCAACAGTGGCGTAGTTCGCCCCCTGGTTTCCAGGCGATCTCGCGCTCAAACGCCCAGTGAAAGGCCTCGTTAAGACTCTCGGACATCGTCAAGTCGATATGATGTCCGAGAGTCTTAACAAAAAAGTGAGCGTGGCAGCGAGGAGGCAGAGATATAGGACACGTTGAATACAGAGGGAAGAATACAATTGACACAGTGGCAGAATCTGGCCAGGTCGATGGCGGAGGACCTGGCCCGTCAAGGACTACGCCATGGCTTGAATTTATACCATTGTCGATCTGCGAGAGCCCAAAGGCAGCTCACAAAGTCCCATGGTCACGCCCTGGAAATTTGATGGGTACGTTTCCTGCGGCAGATGTGTCGGTCGGAACGACAAGAGGGGACCTCACGCATTCGACTGAGCACGTCATTCTGGTATATCCAAGCCGTACTTGTCATCCGGCAGCTATACGGTACAGTTCAGGACCTGCTGATACCTACACGAAAGCCTGGATACCGGTGATGGCCCTGCCGAGAATAAGACCTGTTCAAGATTAGCACCCATCGCGCATCAAATGACCAAAGAACTCACTGTGAATATCGCTCTGCCCCTCGTACGTCTGCGTCACAAACAAGTTCGCCACGTGCCGGCCGATGCCATAC